>JAPMLY010000659.1:0-173410 GCA_026401115.1 Tetraselmis chui
CCCGCATTCAGACACGTACACACCCGTCAATTCATTTACAGGAACAAATACCCATACACACAAGCCCGTCAGCAAATCAGACGCGCACGCACATGGATACACATCCACTGAAATGTGCGCACACACAAACACAAATGTCTATGCAGGAACTACACAGCCACACAGACCGAGTCACACAGATATGCACACACCCACACAGCCATTGTCGATCGCTCGCTCCCTTTCGTGCATACACAGACAGACACACACATCCAGTATCCACACAAGTTCACAAACATTCAAATCCACGGTTTGGCTCTCGCTCTCCCTCTCACATCCACTACAACACATATCCAGTCTCCTTCCTCCCCGGCCCCCTCTCTTCCTCCCTCTCCCTCCCTCTCCCTCCCTACCCCTCTCTTACCCACAAGCACTCAACCAATACTCTTCCCAGCAACAGAGAAACAACCACACTTACTACAATTCACCACCATGGGCGCGCACACACACTCACACATGCACGCACGCACGCACGCGAGCCCGAGGGACTTAACTACAAGTGGAATACGTATGATGCAGCTTAATGAATAAAGCGTTGTTCCTGTGCGTGGGAGAAGGTGACGTCAGGCAGCCCCCTACCTGCAGCGGCCCCTCCACCCGCTCCAAACTGGAAGCCGGAGGGCGGCGACGGGGTGGTGGCCGGCGCAGCGGGAGCCGCGGCCCCAAATGGAAAGGAGGGCGCAGCGGACGGGGCGGGTGCCGATGGCGGAGGAGCGGCCGCGCCGAAGGAGAAGGAAGGGGCCACAGTGGGAGCGGACGCCACGTTGGCACCAAACGAAAAGGACGGCGGCGCGGAAGGCGCGGAGGCGGCGGGAGGAGCGGCCGCCCCGAAGGAAAATGACGGAGCGGTCGCCGGCGCAGTGGCTGCTCCAAACGCGGGAGCCGAGGATGGGGCCCCGCCAAAAGTGAAGGTAGATGGCGCCGATGCAGCAGGCGCGGAGGCCGTGGCAAAGGTTGGGGCCGTCGACCCGGCTGCGCCAAAGCTGAAGGTGACGGGGGCCGCAGAGGAGGCGACGGGGGTGGTGGATTGGGACGCGGATGACGACGCGCCAAAGGAAAAGCTGATCGGGGCTGGCGCTGAAGAGCTGGTGGTGGCGGTAGTTGCGGTGGCTGGAGCGGCGGAAGAAGAGGCACCGAAGGAGAAACTGATCGGGGGCGGTGCTGAGGAGGCGGGCGCGGTGGTGGACGCGGCGGTTCCTTGACTGGCGGTAGTGGCTGCGCCGAAGGAGAAAGTGGAGGGAGAGGGGGAAGAGGAGAGGAGAGTGGGGGCTGAAGCTGAGGTTGTGTTTGTGATGGCGCCGGTTGCTGCTGCGGTGGCGGTGGTGGGTGCTGCTGAGGAGGTAGGGATGGCAGTGGCGCCAAAGGAGAAAGGGATGGACGAAGCAGCGGAGGAGGAGGCGGAGGGGGCGGCAGAGGAGGAGGGGGTGGCGCCAAAGCTGAAGCTGGTGGCCGCTGCCGCCTCTTTACCATCCTTGTTAGTGGACGACGGAAACAGGGAGGGTGCTTTAGAAGCATCTGCCTCAGCGGGGGCCCCCTTCCCGTCACCGTCCTGCTTTGCTCCCCCATCGCTGTCACTGGACGGTGCGGGAGCGGAGGGGGCGGTAACAGTCGCGCTGCCGTCGCCTTTATTCCCATTCTCTGTATCTTTCGGAGCATCCGCGGGAGGAAGCAGGCTGAAGGTGACCGACTTGCTGGCCTTCTTCAGGGAGTCGCCTGTTTCGGTTTTGGATCGCAGCAACAGCAAGATTGAGGTTAGAGGCGACGATTGTGTCAGTGGCAAAGTTGGGCCCATTCAGAGCCATAGACTTTGTGTCAACGCCTGCACAACTCTCGTTCGTTTTACCTTTTGATTGTTTTCGTGTGTGATAGTGTAGACGTGTGACTCTGGATATGAGTGCGTGCAACAGACAGATGAAGCGCGCGCGCGCGCGCGTGTGTGTGTGTGTGTGTGTGTGTGTGTGTGTGTGTGTGTGTGTGTGTGTGTGTGTGTGTGTGTGTGTGTGTGCGACTGTGAAGTAAAGCGTGCGTAATAAAAAGGGGGTGATTATGAATCTGAATGTGTTGCTGTGCTTGAGGTATGCGTGGACTTGTTTGTGTGCTAATACTTTTGTCCGTATGGAGATAGAGCAAGTGAAAAGTGGAAAGACAGAGAATACATGCGAGAGTGCGTGCATGGGAGGGGGGCGGAGGAGAATATCTACCGTTGGACGAGGGCGTGGGTTGCGCCAAGGCTGGTGGCGGCTGAGGTTGAGGCGGCGGTGCATCCTCTGGAAAGACGAGCGCAAAATCGGGGTCCTCCTCCTCCGCGCCCTCCTCCCCCTTCTCATCTTTATCAGCCTCTCCACCCTTCATCAACAGGGCTGAAGACTTCGGTTGTGAGGCTCCGTAAGAAAAAGGCAATCTCGCTACCCCCTCAACCGGCCGCCGCTGCATCCAAATCTGAAGCCACGCCGCAACAAAGTCAGCTCCTACACACATCAATTTCCCATTCACTGCAAAAACTCTTCCATCACCTTCCTCCCCCCTTACTCTCTCGTATTCCCACACACACACACACACACACACACACACACACACACACACACACACACAGCTCTGCATAATGTCATACTGCACACACGGAATTGTGAGAGTTACGCGTGTGATATAAACGGCTATGGGGATGCCATGAGCCACTAACCGGCAAGGAAGAATCTCTCCTCCCCTGCTGCTTGCCAATCCTCCCCTGCTGCACCCGTCCTAGCCGCCGCCAGGCCGCTGCCTCCTGCAGCCGTCGCGGCTGCCTCGCAACCGCGCCCATGGACTGCAATCCCGGTCACAAATGTAAATCCCCTGTCAGAAGCTTTTCAGTACCGGAGGGCCGGTGGAGAAGGATGGGAACGTGTCGTTACGGAGCGTCTGACGGTTGAGAGGAGAAGGGACGACCTTTCGCTTTGTCTTTACAATTGGCGAGTCGTAAGAGAGCCATAGCGGTGATTTTGCCATCGGGGCTGTGGCACCGACAACAAGTGCAATGCCTCAGCTCAATCCGACGTAAATAGCTGAAAGACAAACTGCTCAATGATGCCTGTAGGTGAAAACTCTCCCGACGTGGGAGTATCTGAGCTTCGATGTATGTATGTTCCGAGTGCGTCAGCTTATATTGGAGTGGAAACTTTTAAAATAATATTGTGTGTATGTGTGTGTGAGAGAGAAGGTGTGCGCGTGCGTGCTTGTGTGCGTGCGCGCGCGCGTGTTTGTGTGTGTGTATGTGTATGTGTGAAGGTGCATGTGCGTGCGTGGGTGTCTCTGTGTGTGTGTATGTGTACGTACGTGTGTGTGGGCTGCGTGTATGTATGTGTGTGTGCGTGCGTCTGTGTATGTGTGTGTGAGTGTATATGTGTGTAGTTTAGTGTCTGAGCATGGGGGAGATGAGGGGACTACATGGAAATGGACCCAAGGCCTGTCGTTTTTGGGAAGAAAACATCGCGTTGTGGTTTCTGATAGAGAGCGCAGCGGAACCCTCAGCCCTGGACTGCTCCTCTCCCTCCGCAGGCGCGCTCTTCCGTTTGGTCCCGCGGGCAGCGAGGCGGGCTAGTGCATGCGCAGGCGCGGCGGAGATGTCCATTGCGGTTGGACTCGGGACGGGAATGGGCTGCGAGGGTGTCTCAACGAACAGCGCACCCCCGCCCATCACACCTCCTTCCCTGCTACACACCGCACCACAGGCATCACACCACCTCATTCCTCACCGTATCCCGCCAGAAGTACCACCCCAAATCGGCTGCCTCGATTTCCGAAGCCAATCCAAAGCTTATCCACCTTTCTCTCTCTCTCTTTCTTTCTCTCTCGCTCTCGCTCTCTCTCGCTCTCGCTCTCTCTCTCTCTCTCTCACACACACACACACACACACACACACGCACACTTACACACGCACACTCACACGCATGCACCGCACACCTCTCGGACGTTCTTATGTCCCCGTTGGCACCATTTCCGACGCCCTGCCTCTCCCCTGCGTCCAGCATCACGAGAGGGATAATTCACCGGACCTCAGAAAGGCAACCAACGCGGCAACGCCTTTCCGTTTTGTCTTTTGAGGTGGTGCGATGGCCAGTGGAGTACCACCAGCTTGTTAGCACTGCACGAACCTGGAAGCGGACTGAAGGTGAGGTGACGGGCGACATCCGGCTGCAGCAGCTCCCCCTCCCCCTGCCCCCCACGCCCTGTCTCGGCGCGGAAGATGCTCTGCGCGTACGATCGAATCTGACTGAACAGCGACATCGCGCTGCCGCCTCAACCGCCCCGCTCCGCGACAGCAGCAGCGGTCCTGCCACACGTATTACGCAAAGCGGGCACAGCATAAGAAAGATGAGTCGCCTTTAACGCCAACTTACTTAAGCGCGTTGCGACACTGCCCTACACTGCCTATCGATTAACGGCGACTGCGTCAAACAACGCCGGAAAATACGTCGAATTGTACACTCTGCAACTGTATGTGTTCCGACGACGGCTGCGTATCACCGGCGGACACCAGCTCGCGTGCTGGGGCCAGGGTGGGTTGCCTTCTATCTTGTAATGCTTGCTGTCGGGTGTGAGGCTGGACCGGTTTATGGGTCAGAGCTGAGGAAACAAACGAGGCCAGTAAGATTGCTCCAAAACATCTGCTCCCGCCATCCGCCGAATCCAAGAGCGAACGGAGAATTCGAAAGCCGCTGGTGAGCGTGCGGCCCGCATTCGCACCGCGACACGTGACTCAGTGCATATTGTCGTGAGGACCAACCTGCAGTGGATGAGGCTGCGTTTTCTCCTACCACTACCTGCTGTACTCGGTTTTTCCTACTACCTTCCAAGGGAGATTACACTTCCGGCGGCGCGGGGGATGTCGCCCATTCACTTTGGTCGCCCCTCGCGCGGTCCAGCGCTCCTCCTCTCCGCCGGACGACGTTACAAGTCCCAACAATAATCCATTACTTTATTACAAAGTTGTTGAAAGGCCTACAAAACAGAAAGGAGGCGCTGGAAGTAGCAGCGCCTCCTTTCTCTGCCTCTATAAATGGCAAACATATTTCAAAGGATTCCCTTTGATAGGTAGCAACGGATGTTCTTGGGATCAGGTACAGGGCTGACATGTTTTTACATTACATGCACGCATATAAGCGCACGTGGGATGAGGAAAGAGAGACCAAAGAAGAGAGGGAAAGGAAGATTAGCAACACCTTAATCAGACCTTGGTACCCGCTTCATATTCGGCCAATATGCGGACAATTCACTCGCAACTTTCATGTGGCCGCAAAGCGCCCTCAAAGTACGAAATTACGAGCTATGAAGAACATATTAACGCCGTATAATTGCTCCTATCCTCATGAACAAGAACGAATGATGACCGAAAGCGAGAGATGCGTGGGAGATGGTTGCTTCGACTCTGTCAATACCCAATAAACCAATAAAATATTTTGATAATCATACACGCGACATGCGCCCGCCGGCGTCGCAGCGGCGGCGGCCCGGGAGGGGGGTGCGTTTGCATGCCCGTCGGCATTCACCCCCAACTCCTCATGGTGGACGCTTGTGACCCTATTGCCGTGCATGGCCATGGATGGTGGGAGGCTAGGCGGAGTGAGCCGATAGCCGTGATCCGCATCCGTCGGGAAAGCCATGTACGGAGGGATTTTGGAAATATTTGTTGTACACTTCCATGACCAAGATATGTCTCCGTCCGACTGATATGTTTTCTTACGGCTCAATGCCCTTAGTATCTCTCCCGATGTGGAGGCGGGAGCGTAGGGATTACGCGTTCGAAGTTACGCGCAGTGGCATTAGCGGTATGTGAGGGATATTGGGCGGCGGGGAGGGTACAACCGGATAAAAGGTTGGTTGCGGTTGTTGGAGCTTGCGGCAGATGCCCGGGGGGAAGCAACCCTAGGGAAGGGCACTCGCTAGCTGCCGATCATCCATGTGGATGTCGAGCCTCCCTAGGGGGAGAGGTCCGAAGCGAAGCATGCATGAGGATAGTCGCAATCGGAGAAGCGACACGGTCTGGGGGCGGCGATCTTTAGGATCATGATAAAAAAGATAGCATCCGCTTGAAAGCCATCTACGCGAGTTTTTTCGAAAACAAAGTATTATCCATACCCGGGGTAGAGATTTCTGCCCATGCCCACCCCACAAATCGCCCTTAGTTTCCGTAATAGAGATCGGGAACGTATGCAAGGATAAAGGAGTGAGTGGTTACCGTCATGCATACGAATTATACGGGTGGGGTCGCAATTATTTTGGGAACGCGAGGAGTACTGCGCTATCAACGGCGCCGGATGCGCGTGTGCGTAGCGGAGGTGTGTGTGAGTCGCCGTTAATTAGTCTAAGAGGGCCCATGGTATATGATTGGAGCACTAACATAGAGGGAGCCGTTGCCCCCTCGCGGTGCATGGTAGTGCGTGCGCGGGGATGGCTCGTAGCGATGGTTGTAACGGGAGTGGGCGAATTACAAGATATGACGGTTGTAATCTTGCAAGCACGTGAATATCTACCTAGGCCGCACGTTTATATGCACCCTATTGTATGTATGTATACGTGCACGGACATTGATATCCAATGATAGGGTTAGTCCCGACATGCACTTACCTCCCGCGCTCATCCGGCGCCGCCGGCATTATTCCACCAACTTCGGGCGTCTTGATATACCATATAGGTCTTATGGTTAGGGCCTAGATCGGCCACTCTGCGACCGCGTACACTAAATGACGCGCAATGTGCGTGAAAAAGTGACATTGTTCTTCGAGAATAAGAACATTGTAAATGTCACCATATCTTGATATAAAAGTTGGGCCGTGAATCCATTCCACGTATTCCGAAGGTGTAAACACGCCTACTAATTCTCTACAACCGGCGCCTGCCGGCGGCGCAACGGCAGCGGCCCCGCAGAGGGGTGCGCTCCCAGGCCCACCAACAATCACCTCACCTCCACGTGGTTGGCGTTGGTAACCCTATAGTCGTACCTAGTCATGCTCGGTTGGGGGCTAAGCGGGGTGAAAACATGCAATTGCGATCCGCGTGATATACAGTTGTTGAGGAGTCTCGGAACGGAGGGCTTTTAAAACATTATATGTAAATCAACGTCAAGATCGCCATCTCGGCTAGTCCGATATTTCTTCTTAAGGCTTGATACTCCTCGAATACTCTCCTATGTAAGGGTGGGACATGTGTATGAGGGTTGTTTTGCGGCGACGAGGGTACGGACGGATGTGAGTTGGCGGCGGGCGTTTGAGATGGCGGCGGACGGCATGGAAGCAACGCAAGGGAAGGGTGTTCGATGGCAGCCGATCATCCATATTAGACTCAAGTCTTCCCTTGATCAGAGCTCTCGCAACGGCTAGAGTACACAGCGCATCGTACAGAATAACGACATCGTTTTTTTCATATATGTATATAGAAAATATCATATAGAAGAAAAGTCAAATTTGTTTACAAGTATGTTTAAAACGGTGTCGACACTAACATTGGAGAGGTTGGGATATGTGGTTACATGGCGTATATCCATAAGCATCAAAGAGACCTACAATAAGTATGATCATAAGGAGCACAGCAGCCGATAAGTCGGTATTGTTTTGAACAATTTCATTTCATTTGGCGCCCGCCGGCGGCGCACCGGCGGCGGCCCCGGACAAGGGTGCGCTCGCATGCCCGTCGGCACCTACCTCTACCTCCACGCGGTGGGCGTTGGTAACCATGTAGCCGTGCCAGGCCTAGCACGGTAGGGGGCTAAACGAGGTACCGATAGCTGCGATCCGCGGGATCGGCAGATGTCGGGAAGCCCGGTACGGAGGGTTTTGGAAAAACATAATATCCGTACACCGGCACCGGAATCTCCCGCTCGGCCAGTCCGATATGTCTTTTCCGCGACTAAATACTCGCAGATACTTTCCCGACGATGGGGCGGGGGCGGCGTTTGCGAAACATTTTTTTGGCGAAGAAGGGCACGGTCGGATCGGCGGAGGGACGAGGGTGTTGGAGCTTGCGGCGGACAGTTGGGAAGCAACGCTAGGGCACGGCGCTCGCTAGAAGTCGCCAGCCCTGCGAGAGCCTTAAGTCTCCCATGGGGGCGAGGCATGATGCTACGCAGGACGGAGGTGGGTCGCAGCCGGAGGAGCGGCACGGTCTGGCGGCGGCGGTCCTTTGGATCACCCGCCGCCGGAAAAACCCGGTACGGGGGGGTTTTGGAAAAATTTCCGTACCCACCATCTTTTGAGGACCGGCGACTCGATCCATGTGTTCTTCCAACCCCTTCCCTAGTCGGTACCCGGTTATCGATAGGCTGCCTCAGGCAGGGTGCCTAGGGTTATCGTAACGGCACACTGCTCATAAAGGCTGCCCCCTAACAACTTAAACCACCGGGGGGGGGGGGGGAGGGGGGGGGTAAGGACGGCCACAGCGCGATCAGATAGGTGTTAGAAACATACGGAACAAGGACAGGGGATATGAGAAAATCTGGCTCGGAGGCAAGAGAGCCAGTCGGACACCGTCTGCAGCCTAGTTATTTTCTCTTCTCAGCCCCCGAAGGAGGAGAGAAGACTCGGCTAGGTGGCGCGCTGCGTCGGGAGGAGCAGCTAATACCTCGGGCGGGGTTGAGCACGGATCAGGGCGGGACCGACGACGACCTATGCGAGGGGGGGGGGGGTCGCCTGCCTTTCCCCCCTGGCTCCGGCACGACCGGAGTCGCACATGAGCCGAGGTCAGGCAGGTTTGACTCGACTAGCTCAAGCTGAACAACCTTGTTGATCAGCGACCCCGCAACGGCTGGAGCAAGCCGCGTATCGTGGAGACTAGCGACACTTTTGTATTTCATATTGTACCCAAAAACAAGTACGTATAGATCAAAAAACAATAAATACATGGTTACATGTATGTTTTGGACGGTATCATCACTGCCAATGGAGAGGTTGGGATTAGTGGTTTACGGTCTACTCCGCATATAAGTCCAGTTAGGCGTTGAACGGGGGGGGGGGGGGAGAGACAGCAGCAGGTTTATACTGGTATTGTTGTAAACAATTTCATTTCATTTCATTTCTCTACAACCGGTCACAACCGACAAATTTTCAGTCGGTTGTGCACCTTGTGCAGTTAACGCTCTTATTTGCTCTTGATTTTGAAAGTAACGAAACGCTGCCAACATGTTGTTCCCAATACTTATTAAAATGCCCTCTAGCAAGAAACTCAAGCCTTACAAGCTCATATGCACTCCTCCACAAAGGTCGGGACATGCATTATAGTAAACATAAGCTAGTCACGAACACGCTCCCCGCTCGCCACGTCAAGCGCGCCGACACACATGCACAACCCAGTTATAGGAGAGCCGGGAAACAAGCAATTAGCCGTCATTCGGTGTGGTTAAACCTGAGCTTAAAGCGAGTGTTGTCGGCGGAGTTGGTCGAGTTGAGCCCATAAATTCCCATGAAATTGTTTGAATTTCACACGTCGTTCCGAGCGCCACGCTTGTGCATTGTTGAAGCGCTCATACCAAGCCGCATATTACTCCGTGTTCCACATAATCGTATTTTGGGGGACTTGTTGGAGGGGGTTTGGAGGCGTGGGTGCCGTGTTCAATGCGCGAGGTTTGGTTTGCGGGTGTGTGGATAGAGCACGGAAGTTCACGCCGCAGGCACAGGTTATATTTTTGGAAAGCAAGCGAGTAAAACGCACATTACGCAGGGTTTGGATAAACAATGCACGTTGCAAACATGCGAGGTTGACTGGCTTTGGTGAGGGGCGAGGTCCAACTTGGCCGTTAAGCCGATATTCACATTAGACATGCGGTACACGGCTCGCGAGCCCTGTACCGAAAATATCAAAAATACAGGTATTCACATTACGGTACACGGCTCGCGAGCCGTGTACCGGCAAAATAGGAACACGGCTCGGGCAAATAGGAACACGGCTTGAGGCTCAAGCCGTGTTCCTTTTCCGCAAAGCCGTGTACCGGGAGGAGGTACACGGCTCGGGAAACTAGTACTTTATACATTACATACCGCTTATCGCGTCGCGCGGGGCTCTTCCCCCTGTAATTGGAAATAATCGCTACGCAGTATCGCTACGCGGTATCCCACCACCCACGGCCCCGCAACATCGCTAGCACAGTCCGCCCAATATGCCTCGGCGCAAACGTTCCGAAGAGGGGGCCGCGCAAGCCGGAAGTTGGCACTCGACCGAGGCGGAGAAACAAGTTGCGCTTGAGGCGTCCCTCTCCGCCTCGGAGCTGGGGCCCACGAAGAAGGAGGCGCCCGATGGCGGGCTGAAGGGGGTGGAGGTGCCTCTTTGCGAGCGTGCCGCAGTTCTCTTCAAGCAGCTCGCGCTCGGCCGCATGAGGTACCTCTTCGCAGGGGGCAAGGTAATAGCCGAACAAAGCGTGGAGCTGCGGTGCCACCCTTCGCGCTCGGTGCGAGTATGGGAGAGGTGGCTGGACATCAAGGCGGAAGTTACGGACAACGTTACAAGTCAACATACGTCCCAACAATAATCATTATTTTATTACAAAGTTGTTGAAAGGCCTACAAAACAGGAAGGAGGCGCTGGAAGTAGCAGCGCCTCGTTTCTCTGCCTATAAATGGCAAACACATTTCAAAGGATTCCCTTTGATAGGTAGCAACGGATGTTCTTGGGATCAGGTACAGGGCTGACATGTTTTTACATTACATGCATGCATATAAGCGCACATGGGGTGGGGGAAGAGAGACCAAAGAAGAGAGGGAAAGGAAGATTAGCAACACCTTAATCAGACCTTGGCACTCGTCCCATATTTGGCCAATATGCGGACAATTCATTCGCAACTTTCATGTGGCCGCAAAGCGCCCTCAAAGTACGAACTTACGAGCTATGAAGAACATATCAACGCCGTATAATTGCTCCTATCCTCATGAACAAGAACGAATGATGACCGAAAGCGAGAGATGCGTGGGAGATGGTTGCTTCGACTCTGTCAATAACCAATAAACCAATAAAATATTTTGATAATCATACACGCGACATGCGCCCGCCGGCGTCGCAACGGCGGCGGCCCGGGAGGGGGGTGCGTTTGCATGCCCGTCGGCATTCACCCCCACCTCCTCATGGTGGACGCTTGTGACCCTATTGCCATGCATGGCCATGGATGGTGGGAGGCTAGGTGGGGTGAGCCGATAGCCTTGATCCGCATCCGTCGGGAAAGCCATGTACGGAGGGATTTTGGAAATATTTGTTGTACACTTCCATAGCCAAGATATGTCGCTCCGTCCGACTGATAAGTTTTCTTACGGCTCAATGCCCTTAGTATCTCTCCCGATGTGGAGGCGGGAGCGCAGGGATTACGCAATTGAATTGACGCGTAGTGACATTAGCGGTATGTGAGGGATATTGGGCGGCGGGGAGGGTACCGCCGGGTCAACGTTTGGTTGTGGTTGTAAGAGCTTGGGGCGGATAGCCGGCGGGAAACAAAGCTAGGGAAGGGCACTCGCTAGGTGTCGATCATCCATGTGGATGTCGAGCCTCCCTAGGGGGAGAGGCCCGAAGCGAAGCATGCATGAGGATACTCGCAGTCGGAGAAACGACTCGGTCTAACGGCGGGGATCTTTAGGATCATGATGAGGAAGATAGCAGCTGCCTGAAAGCCATTTTCGCGGGTTTTTTCGAAAACAAAATTTTGTCCATACCCGGCGAAGAGATTTCTGCGCGTACCCACCCCACGAATTTCCCTTAGTTTCCGTAATATAGATCGAAAACGTATGCATGGAAAAAGGAGTGAGTGGTTACCGTCATGCATACGAATGATACGGGTGAGCTCGCAATTCTTTTGGGAACGCGAAGAGGGTTATTGTCTATCGACGGCACCGGACGCGCGTGTGCGTAGCGGAAGTGTGTGTGAGTCGCCGTTAGACTAAGAGGGCCCATGATGTATGACTTGAGCACTGACAGACAGGGGACCGTTGCCTCCTCGCGGTGCATGGTAGTACGTGCGCGGGGATGGCTGGTAGCGATGGTTACAACGGGAGTTGGGGACTTAGGAGACATGACGGTTGCAATCTTGCAAGCGCATGAATATCTATCTAGGCCGCACGTTTATATGCACCCTATTATATGCATGTATACGTTTACGGACATTGATATTCTATGATAGAGTTAGTCCCGGCATACATACGGGGGCACTTACCTCCCGCCCTCATCCGGCGCTGCCGGCATTATTCCGCCAACATCGGGCGCCTTTATCTACCATATCGGTCTTATGGTTAGAGCCTAGATCAGCCACTCTGCGACCGCGTACACTAAATGACGCGCAATGGTCATAAAAATGTGACACTGTTCCTCGAGAATAAGAACATTATAAATGTTACCATATCTTGATATAAAAGTTGGGCCGTGAATCCATTCCACGTATTCCGAAGGTGTAAACACGCCTACTAATTCTCTACAATCGGCGCCCGCCGGCAGCGCAACGGCGGCGGCCCCGGAGAGGGGTGCGCTCCCAAGCCCGCCGACACTCATCCCCACCTCCATGTGGTGGGCGCTTGTAACCCTTTAGTCGTGCCAAGCCATACTCGGTTGGGGGCTTAGAGGGGTGAAAACAGGCAGCCGCGATCCGCGTGATCTACAGTTGTAGGGAAGCCTCGAAACGGAGGGTTTTTTTAAATGTTATATGTACACCAACGTCAAGATCACCCTCTCGGCTAGTTTGTCATTTCTTCTCAAAGCTTGATACTCCTCGAACACTTTCCTCTCTACAGGTGGGACATGTATATGAGGGGTTGCTTGCGGCGACGAGGGTACGGACGGATCTGAGTTGGCGGCGGGCGTTGGAGATGGAGGCGGACTGCCGGGAAGCAGCGACGATGGCAGCCGACCAACCATGTTAGACTCGAGTCTACCCTCGATCAGAACTCTCGCAACGGCTTGAGCAGGCCATGTATCGTGGAGAATAGCGACATCTTTTTCTTCATACATGTATGTAGAAAAATATATATAGAAGAAAAATTAAAAATGTTTACGGGTATGTTTTAGACGGTGTCGACACTACCATCGCGTGGCAGTTGGCCTTCTAAAAGCTAACAGCACACACAAATATATTATGTTATGTCTGTTACTGTTGTCTTTGTTGGTGGAAGTACAGATGGAGGGAGAGATGAAAAGATGCTTGATTGTTTATGTCTAACAATAGATTGTTATCGAACAAAGGAATTGTTAAAAGGTTCTGTCGCCTCCCTCTACTGCACTAGACTTAAATTGCTTTCTCCTAGCTAACTTTCACCTGCTCTCGCTTAGTCCTCGTGCCATGTGCTAGGGCTATCCAACCGTCATCAACAGACTAGCGACGCGGCTCGTCTAGTGTCGGGAATCACATTTTACATTGGAAACCTCGCTTGGCGCGTCGTTTGGCTAGTTTGATTTATTGTGCTTACGCGTACGTACCGGGAGGTACTGGCAGCAAAATACGCATCGGAACCCTCGCTAAATTGCAGTAGCGACATACCCACGTTGTACGTCCTTCCGATGGAAAAGCACGAATTAGAATTAGTAACGAGTACATGTACAATGTCATGCAATGTACTGTTGCAAGAATGTACTAGTCACAATTGGAGATCTTGGGATTAGTGGCTACATGGCGTATACCCTTAAGCATCGAATAGACCTACAATAGGTATGATCATAAGAATCACCCGGACGCAGCAGCCGATAATTCGGTATTGTTTTGAACAAATTCATTTCATTTCTCTACAACAGGTCACAACCGACTAATTTTCAGTCGGCTGTGCACTTTGTGTAGTTAACGCTCCTCTTTGCTCTTCATTTTGAAAATAATGAAAACGTTGCTAACATGTTGCTCACAACACTTGAAATACCCTCTAGATAGAAAGTCAAGCCTTGGCATGCTCATATACACTCCTCCACAAAGGTTTGGACATGCATTATGTAAAACATAAGCTAGTCAAGAACACGCTAAGCACGACGACACACAGGCACAACCCAATTGTAGGAGAGCTAGGAAGCAAGCAATTTGCCGTCATCCGGTGTGGATATACTTGGGCTTAAAGCGAGTGTTGTCGGTGGATTTTGTCGAACTTAGCCCATAATTCCCAGGAAATTCTATTAACTTCACACGTCCTTCTGAGCGCCACGCTTGGGCATTGCTCAAGCGCCCATACCAAGCTGCATATTACTCCGTGCTCCACATAATCGTAGTTTTGGGGGCTTTTTGGAGGGGGTTTGAAGGAGTTGGTGCTGTATTCCATGCGCTAGGTTTGGTTGCGGGTGTGTGAATAGAGCACGGAAGTTCTCCCGTAGGCACGGGTGATGCTTTTGGAAAGCAAGCGAGTAAAAACGCACATGACGCAGGTTTGGATAAACAATGCACGTCGTAAAATATGCGAGGGCGACTGGCTTTGGTGAGGGGCGAGGTCCAACTTGGCCCTTAGGGACGCATCACGTTGACGGTGGTGTTTGGAATGCTTGGGTATGTGCTTGTGCCAACCTCACCCGCCCCACGCGTGGCACACGTCGGGAATCGGGCTAGGAAATCAGTCGGAATGAAGAATTGATAAGCATATATCGACAAACCCCGCACAACTCGCCTCATGAGGTGAGCCAAAGTTAACGGGTGTTCCTTGGCAGTGCGGCTGAGCTTTGCCGGAATCATGCGGAAACTAAAATAACTCACATAAAATTGTGGGTGCTTGAACTCCGGAATACGTGCTTTCTACGTGCATAAATAAGACGCGTCCAACGGAATATGTTTGAATGTGTTTTGACCATCTTTGAGTAAGTTATGATCGTTTGAGCACTGTGGCCAAAAGCAACTTGCCCTTGGGGTGTGCGCATATCGGTGGTAAGTCTACATACGCAACTTCGTTCGTTTCCCTCACAGCGGCCTGCCCAACACCTCCTCCCTCCGTCGCCTATCCATTATATTTGCGCGACCGTCGCATAAACATTCATATTGTGGCGTTGTGCGCCCGTTACTCTTTTCGTCTAGCCAGCACGGCGGTTGTTTGAAAGAGCGTGCCGCACGGGTGCGGGCGCGATAATCCAAGTACACAAGCCCGGCAGTGCTCAAATTCGCCCCCCGTAGTTGTCGGCGCATTCCATCTTGGGCGCCAAAGCATTGCCTAGGATTTCAGGAGATTTTTCAATAAAAATCGATGCATGGTTACATTTTTACTTGCGAAATGGCGAAATCTTGTCCGGACTTTTGTTGAGAAGTGTAGATGGGCATTTGTTGACTTGAATATAACCCACCCGATTGGAAAATGACAACCCGCACATCCAAAATCTGAAACTCCAAGTTGTACTAAAAACTATTACTATCACCACATACAACATGAATTGTTCCAATGGCGCGTCCCACCGACCTCCACGGTGGGTTGAGTGTACATCTTGAGCATATTTGAACTTTGGTGTAAATGGTTATTGTTTAATGATGGGACAACACAGCCGAATAAACTTAGTCAATTGTGTTGAACGTGAAATTTCCAGCAACATTTCGGAGTGTAACATTATCACTTTTACATTGCATTGCTTCAAAATCCACCCCATTGCCCACCACCTGCTAGCAAACGTATGTCACCACATCTAGGCAGTACATTATCAATCCCAAGAGTATATATTGGACCCCATGGTTGTAAAACTTCTCCTTGTTAAATCATGCAATACATTGCCCGCTACTTGGTGGCAACCCAAATGCATGCGACATCATGAATGACTTGCCCACTATGGGGCAAGCAAGAGCGCATGTAAGTTATGTAAGCCCTAAAATCCTAAATTTTCCGGAACTATATTTTCTCGTACGGGTAGGTGCCTCTAGCAGCTTGGTGGTAAGAAACAGATGGGTGATACATACATGAAAAAAAAAACACAACCGACTTGTTTCAGTCGTTTGTGCCTCAAACGACTAAAATTAGTTGGTTCTAGTTGGTCAAGGTTAGCGGGTTGACGATTTCGGAGGAGTAACTACGAGATCTTGTCGCTAGATTGTCGCGTCGACGGCGATAGAGCCTAAGAGATGTTGATGCGGCAGAAGGGCGGGGGCGGGGAACTTTTATGACTACTTCCTCGTGGACACAACACGCACCTCCGAGGCATCAAATAACGCTCAGTGTTAAGCGAACATCGAGCTACAATGTAGGTTATAAGCGCTTAAGAACGGCATCCTAAATTCAACATCCGAAAGAACATGGCGTTTGGTCTCGATTTCTTGCTTGTGAGGTCGAGTCGGGATTCTGGAAGTCCATATTTCATCGGCAAGGAATGTACCAACTTGCAAGATGTACTAGCAATATCGCAAAAATCTCATTTGCTTGATGTCTTAGGCCCCCCCCATGATTGACATGTAGGTTTCACTCTCCGGGTCCATTGCACGGCGTGGGTGATCTGCCAATTCCAATTGGAAGAGGATGCGGGTGATCTTCAAGCGTGGTTTATTTAGCGATGGGTTTGTCCGATGGGTCGGTGCGCAAGGGTGTTTAATAAGCAATAATGGTCAAAGTCTGTTCCTCATTACTCCGGGAAAATCTTTATGGGCATCTATGTTGGGACAGCAGTCGGAGCGTAGTGTGTTGATTATTTGGTCATCGGCATTTTTGCGGTGCAAGATTCTATTATTTACGCGTGTCGATCATCGATCCTTACGAGTGACGGGACAAGTCCCTCCGTCCCTCCCCTCTCTCACTCTCCAACCCATTTCAAGTTGTCTAGAACGGGGTTGGGAATACGCTCTGACTCCGATATCTCCAGTCGCTCCAGTTCGATTGCGAGGCTGTTAACGCAGTGGCGCTCGTTCGTCGGCGTTGGGAAACCCTCCCCCTCGAACACGTGACCCAGGTGGCCACCACACCCACTGCAGGTGATCTCCACTCGGTGCATTCCCATGCTCTCTACTCGAAGTTCACAAACACACCATCGCAACACCAAAACCAGCCATAGTTTAGCCTCTGTTGGTACTGCAACTATCCATACATCCAACGACGCCGACATGAAAATTGCTGAGCGCGTGCTTACCGTCGTCGCGACGCTCAATCGCTTCTGGAAGAGCACTGAAAAAGGAGGGCCAGCCTGCGAGTCGTTGGCAGCGACAGTCGTCACAGGTCGCAGACCTTCCGGAGTGGCACCGCTGAGGCGCTGACAAAAGTGCCGTTAGGGAAAAATTAGCGGTAAAACCAGTTTGCCGCGCACTCACCGCAGCCCGAGACGAATTTGGTGTCTGAACGGTATAGGGGCTGAGCGCAGCCAGCGCAACGATAGACCCCGTCTTCGGTGGTTCTGTTGTACTTCCCGCTATGCGGAGCCTCCGTCCCCCCCTGTCGCAGAATGTGGTGCTGCGCCGGCGAGAGTAGCGACCTCCACTCCGCATCGGTCGTCCTCTTATCCGCTCTCGGCCTCACATCACCCCGCCCCGACAACCAGCCCTTCTCGTGCCTCCCTATCCAGGCGGGATCCCTGACACAGACAAGCGCACCGCCTCAGCCACCCGAAAAAATGATCTTCTGCCACACACGGAAGCGCCGCTAGAGTTGGATACATTTTATCGCTTTTGTGCAAACTGCAGGTGCACTTGGACGACGGGGGTGCAGACGAGGTATAACTGTTTCGCATCCTATTTGCCGAAAAATCCTGGCGCCACTCCGGCGGTACCTGGCATACTTCCAGGATGAGCAGCGCCGGGGGAGGAAAGTCCTGACACTCGGGGTAGCGGTAATGTGAGAGCGAAAACCATAACTCAACGAGTAAGGCAGTTTAAAAAGCCTCGTCATTTTTGTCTTCGGCCTTCTTCCGTGTGTCGTTGCGGCCTCGTCTTAGCTTGTCTCCGGAGGCAATGCCCGTCAAGGGCAATAGTACTATCTAGAATTGATTATTTAGGTACCATCAGTATCGCCATCGTTTTAGTGCCGGATGGATTCGATGCCTAGTATCTGAAAAGATCTGACTGTTGTGCAGCTAGCGATACGAGCCAGACGAGCTCCCGGCGCAGCATGGAGCCGCCAGGCCACAGGGAAAGGCTGCAGCGGAACAGCGGTGAAAAACGAGGCGGGCCGCTGATGAAGTTTGCGCGATGGAAAATATGATGACCAATTCCGCAGTACGGTACTTATCATGCATCATACCGGTACAGATCAACAATAATACGACGACAGCTATATTGATACTGGTACGTCTGTCTTATGTTTCACCGCTACACATACCACATCGTCCCAGGAGCTGTCCTACAAAATCTAAATGGTTCCGTGTTTCTAACACAACATGCCCGATATTTAGATGGCAATGGCAACTAGAGTCTTTATCAAGTTGACATTGCCACAATTTAAATAAAGACGTCAAGCGCTACTATTTGTCCGAGAATTTGGCGACCAAGGTAAGCTGCCGCAAATAAAGAAGCGGCGGGAGATGAGCAACGGTATGTCGCGACGAGTAACGGTATGAGGCATCCTCCCACCGCCCGCTCGACGCTGCTTGATTCTTCCGAGCTGCGAAGTGTAGATGTATGGAAGGAGCCTGCAACACCTCGCAGACTAGTGGTCAGCCAGTTGCACGCAAGCAAATAGCGCTCTAACTGAATTCCGGGAGCTGGACGTCAGCGCTCCCGGCGCGTCTCAGTTGGTTTATGTAAAAAGGCGTTTCACTCGGTCTGTTTTCCACGACGGAGGCAACCGGTAGACCAACGGTACAGCCGACGCCGGACGCCCAACACACAGCAGGTGCGCTAACCCCCAGACCATGTATTTCCTGCCGACAGCAGGCCCAACAGGAAAGTGTGGTCCTCCGAAAGCACGTGCTCATACCGAGTGCTGTCGCGTGAACTCTCATCAGACGCATTTATATTTGAAGTCGGTGGGGCGCATTGGGAGTCGACGGGAAACGAGCACGCCTCGCCTCAGCTGCCATCTTTACCTTTCGAACGACATCCAGAATTCTGCGGCTACACTTAGACCTGTTGTTAGTGCGTCGCCTCTCGTGGTAAAGCTCAATATATATATTGTTTACAACAACAAGGCCGAGTGTTGCGTCACGTAGTCGACGTCCCTCCTTTCTTCCGGCCGCTCAAACTCAGCCTCGACCCCTTGACTCGACCTCCCTTCTCATCACCTTCTCCCGCCCCCGACACTCAAACAGATATCTCTACTACCGAAAAGCCTACACGCGGCCTCTTGGTGCTTGTGAAAACCAATAGCTATGGGTTTCATAGCTCGGCATCGGCACCTTTACCATAACAGGCTCGTCAGAGTGTGAACGTGAGCTATCGTCGAATGGGAGAGAAGTAAGGGACGTTATTCGATATAGATGATCACCAAATTGCTGACCTGATGCATGGTTAGCAGCTCTATTGGTGGCCAGACGCCAGGTATCTATGCAGAGACAGGTGCACTAGGGAAAGGGTGTCTATGAAACCGCCAACCATAGTGGATGATGCCTAAGAGGGTAAGGGGTGAAGCTCGAGTGATTGAGCTGTTGGTGCATTGCTTGCGCCAACATGGCAGTGGTGGGCGGCGATGGAGACGTCGAGCGAGCGCTTTCACATCAGTTCAGGCGGGGAAATGGTTGGACGCTCAGATGGTGGGGGCTACTATGCCAAGAAGCAGTGGGATGGGGTGCTGGGGTCGCCTGCCGTCAGCCCTCTTATCCCTGCACTGCGCGGTAACGAGGAGGGGTTGTCATTGTGGGGCGAGGGAGAAAAACAATGGGCGCCGCTGTCGCCACTCTCCTTCGAGGATGGCACAGCTGGCGACATCGTGGGCCGCTGGGTCTCGCCCTCTGCCCCTCCTCAGGTCACAACGTTCCTGAGGTCGCTGCTCAGGGGTGACCGTCCGGTCCCACCCACACTGGAGCTGGTGAACTCCGCTGGCGCGCGGGATCCGAAGAGTGGTCTGTGTGGGTGGGAGGCGTGGATCACACCCTCTGCTCCCCCGGCAGTGCAGAGCGCCTTCTCTGCATGGCTGCTGGGGACAGCCTTTGCCACGTCTCCCCCTGTACCGTCCACACCACCTCTCCTTGCAGAAGTGGGCCAACTAGCGAGGAGGGAGGGACTGGGTTCCCCGGTGGATATCAGACCGTCTCGGTCTCGTCAGAGCAGGTGAGGCCCGGCACAGCCTCGGGGGTAGAGAGGGTTTGAGAGCGCTACTTGAAACCCCTTCACAGCAGGCGAAGCAAAGCGGCCTATAGTAGTGCATGAATGCACACACACACACACACACACACACACACACACACACACACACACACACACACACACACATACACACACACACACACACACACACACACACACACACACACACACACACACGCACACACACACACACACACAAATACGCCCCCCATATAGACACGCACAGCCCCAGTCATCATCCACGCATACATCCTGAAAGCCACGGATAATTTCAAGCAATTCAGGAGGAGCTTGATCATGCTTTGGTGGCTGAACAATTGGGCAAATCCTAAATTTATATTATGTGTATTGAATAAATGTTTCACTCGAGTAAAGGTACCCCGGTACCCTAGGCCTAGTAGACAAGTAAAATCAACGAATGCATGTCAGAGTTTGGAATATGAATATAGATTTGAAATCAGAATGTATATCGACGATAGTAACTGCAATGTACAATGGTTTCTGGCGATCGTCTCGGTTTGGACTCAAAAATAATATGTTATGGTTGGCGTCCACAAATTTGTTTTGGGTGTATGTTTTTTCTTCTCCTCATTACATGGCACAGACATTGTATAAGCTTCCTATGCTCGTTATTGTGTCACATTCTCGCAACATGGGTGTTCCATAGGTGTGGTGAGTCACTTTCAACAATCCTCCATTCCTGTCAGTAATTATTGACGCAATGCATTGCATTAACGAATGTGCCTGTGTTGCTACACCTGCACGACAGCCCCCACAAACTGGTTGGGCCAGAGCAGAGTGGCATTGCAGCATACTCAAGCATGACTGAGGCCGCCAGCGACAGCGCCTCCACCACCTCCGACTTCACGTTCGCTCCACGGCTGCACAACCGCGGATTACGGGAGTGGGTGTCGGATGGTTCCACCGCTTCCACGGCCGTCAAGTCCTCAGTGCTCCAATGGGCCGAGACGGCCACGAACACGCGACCCTCAGTACCTCACCACCACAGCAGCAGCAGAAGCGACCCTGATACCACTTCGCACAAACCCTACTCGTCATATGAACGCGCTAGTTTGTCGAAGGTGGCGTTGGAACGGACACCCTATGCGCCCACCAGCGGCCCCCTCGCCACACTTGTCGGCGTCCCTTTTCTGACAGACAGCAGACGATACGTCGCGACGGAGCTCGAAGCGGAAGTGGTATCTGCGCTGCTGCCCGAAATCGCTGCACGACTTTCGGAACCGCGTGTTGTCGGCCTGTGGGGCGCGTGTGGGTCGGGGAAATCAACTGCGGCCGCTGCTGCTATCCGCGCGCCGGCCGTTCGACGTTCCTTTCCGGGAGGAATCGTCTGGATCGACGCTTCTGCCGTTCTTTCTGCGTTCGACGCTCAGTCAACGAGTGAGACGGTTGCGCTGCTCTCCGCGGCTGCCGCTGCCGTGGACGCCCTCCCAAGCAACGGTCCACCCTGGCCACCGCTGTCGATGGTAGCGCCTCCGTCACGCAGCAACCATCAGCACGCCTCATCCCCATTCGATGTATCAGAGTCGGATTTAAGGGCATGGCTTGGAGTGCGTCTCCGAGCCCTTCCTGGGCACAGCCTATTTGTAGTGGATGGCGTAACGGGAGCAGAAGAGGGACAGAAGCTTCGGTTTAGCGGATTCGCCGGCCTCGGAGTCAGTCTTCTCTTAATTGCCGAGACGGCGACTGCTTTCTCCCCACCACAAACCAGCGACGCCGTCTCAAAGCCAAATGGCGTAAGGTACAGCTAACAGACACAGAAGCATAGTGAGCTGATGATCTTTGACATGCATGCAAATAGGGTTTTTGGCTAGCATACATGCGTGTCAGCATGTGCACGTGTCGCCGCTCTGACGAGTGCTCCTTTGGTGTATTCATCAGGGTAAAGGAGGTGTGCTCGAATTCCGGGATGGCCGACCGCCAAGCGATGGCTCTTTTGCTTGTCGCGGCCGGCTGTCGATTGGATGAGGTAAGCCGCGAGGCAGCGGCTGGGTTGGTGGCTGCGTCGAGTCGCCTGCCAGCGGAGCTGCTGCTTTTGGGGGGTGTTGCTCGAGGTCGTGCTTCGATGCAACGACTACCTTGTCGAGCGGCCGACCTGCGCGCGCTGACCTCCGAACTTCGCGGACCATCCATCATCGATCCAATCCAATTCAGTATCACCCCCACAGCTGCCCTCCTGCGCACATTCCGACTCGCGATATCAGAATTACGTCCTTTGGACGAGGCGATGCTTCTCCTACTCGGCGCGACATGGCCTGGTCGCGGTGTCACGTTTCCGCTTTCCCTTTTACGCGCTCTGTGGGTCGGCGACGGGCCCGACACGCTATCAGACATGAACGAAGCCATTTTGCTCGCCGGACGCTTGGAGCAGCGCGGTATCCTGCTGCGTCAATCGACGCCCGCCACTAACGGCAGCGGGGCTACTACGGCTGAAGACTATGACGGGCATTATGGGTCGTGGCGGATGCACGCGCTTCTGTTGGGTCACCTCGCTTCTGAGCTGCGCCGAGATGGCGCTGCATTTGCGAAGGCAGAGGCGCGGCTTGCCAGCTTTCGACAGCAAAATACAATAAGGTCGCAAGTAACGACAGAGGCGTCGATCTCGAAACTGGCCAACAGCAGTCCGACTGCCTACTTTGAGAACAAGGTGAGTAGCTGGTTACCAGTGCTCGACGTGACTACAACGACCCCATTCACCCCTACTGTCGTGCTGCATAACAAATCATGACATTCATCCTCACTTAGCGATTGGTGAAATGTTATCCCGTGCCGACAGGAAGCGGAGAGGTTGACGACGGAGTCGACGACAGAGTACAAACATGGCGACCTGGCAAATAGCCACACTCCTGCTCGTTCGCCCGTCGCTGTTAAGGACTACTTTGCTGACGAGCAGCAGCCAACCTTTGCGCTTTACCCCCCGTCGAGAGCCGACGGCGCGATGTCCCCCGCAACACCTCCGTTGCTGCTCGGCGCAGGCGGAAGTAGCACGCAACAGTCGACTTCGAACACGAGGTTGACTGCTACTAGCACCGACAACGACGCTGCCTGGCGCGAGGCGTCGCTAATGCCCGACCCCGTACGGACAACATCGACCTCGTGGGATTCGCAGCGCGGTGCGGAGTATGACAGGGACGCGAGTATGGCGGAGTCGGTCGCGACAGCGTATTACAGCGATCGAGGGGAGTTGTTGGAGGTGATGGAGGAGACGCTACGGTCGCGGGTGGGGGAGGGCGCGGTGTCGCTGCTGCCACCGTCGCCGTCGAAAGTCGCGCAGTTGGCAGAACCGAGCGAAGACCTACACTATCACTACCACTACCACTCATCCCCCTCCACTGCCGCCGCCTCCAGGAGCACCACGCCCACCTCCTCCCCCGCACGCCGCCCCCCACCGACCCCCTCGTCCCCACGCAGCCCCGGAATCTTCAACACCTCCCGCCACTCCGCCATCTCTAGCCCCGGCACGTGGCCGCTCTCCCCACCCACCAGCCCCACGCCTGGACGACAACCCACAGATCGACATCAGACCCTCGCCACACCCCTGTTCCACGCACAAGTGGTCGACCACACTACCGCCGCGATGGCAAAGCTCGACCTCAACCTCGCCGGAAGCTACAACGAGACAGTCGCGCCCACGCTATTGCCACCTGTACGTCACCCCTCGACAGTCTTGCTAGTTGAACTCTTTATACCGCCACTGTCCATCGTCTGTCTGGGTCCGTGGTACCGTACTTGCTTGGTTGAGACGACAGACGTGGCTTCCCTCTTTGTGTTTGTTTGCGTCAAGCAGGGAGATGCAGGTAGGTCCGGACTGCTTGAGAGCTGGCCGACGTCTCCCATCAGCAGCCCCTCGCGCAGGCGGTATGCTGGCAATGACGTTAACCTCTGTGCGATGTCTGCCAACACACAGAGGTGAGCCTATGCTAAAGCCATTTGCCATTTGGTTGATACCATTATCGTTCTTACCTAATCTGTATGCGAAACGTATGCATTTATAACCCATGTGCCTATTAGTCGCAGCTCTGTTTTTATTTTTTCAACTCGACATATCTCGTGACATTATGCGTGAACCCTATTTTGTCTGTGAATGTGTGTGTGTGTGTGTGTGTGTGTGTGTGTGTGTGTGTGTGTGTGTGTGTGTGCGTGTGTGTGTGTGTGTGTGTGTGTGTGTGTGTGTGTGTGTGTGTGCAAAGCAAATTGAATAAATGCACGTGTAACATTACATTCTAATTTGAATATATATTTTGTTTTAATTGTGAAAATTGTAGGTCACGGGTGGAAGGTGTGGAACTGAGAAAAGAGAATGAGGGTGAATAACATCCGAAAGTACCCCGAACCATTTCACATGCAGAATATCAGAAGAGTAATTTGAATCTAGTTCATATTATATTTCTTTGCAATTAATCCCATTAATTAGTGTCCGTGGTCGCTACGAGCTGCGTATGACTCTTCTACTTCCTGCTCTACGCATCAAGCAATTCCCTTCGCTCAGAGAGGCGGTAGAGGGGTACAATAGTAGAGTCGACGGCGGTATGGCTCGTTGTGACATTGCTGACTTGACTGACTCTACGGCCGTGTCTATAAACAGGATGCTGGAGGTTCATATCACGCCGTATCTTCCGGTGTGGGACAAGCAACCGGGAACGATATTGGAACCGAGGGAGCTGTCGGACGTGACGCGCACTCAGGTGTTCGAATACGCAAGCGGCGTGATGCTGGAGCCAAGCGCGTTACCGTCGTAATCAAGGACTTTGTCTGGGTGCTGACGGCAAACATAGGGAGGGGGTGTCCTATGCGGGATTGCAAGTTTTAGCATTGTCGAGACTAGTCAAAAACTATAAACTCATTGCTTATCTTTAACTATTTCATTGGGCTTTGACGCAGCTCTCGACTCGCTTTCGTCACACTGCGTGGCTCGACCTTGCAATTATTATGGCAGCAACATTTGGAATGAATTGTTTGCTGGAATGTTGAAAAGTGGGTGAGCAATGGCATTTCGTCCGGGTAATGCTTGATTGGCGAAGCTGAATTGCTAAAGTTTTTTGAAACCAACTTTCTTTTATTTTGAAATTTGTGACGAGTCGCCCAACAATGTACTGCGGTCTACTCTATGCACTACTGTGGTGTGGTCCGCTACCATTTTTGACTACTCGCACTTAATAGGGTTCGCTGTATGACCGCGCTGTGAGTCTTGCGTAAGTGAAGTGACGCGCTTCTTTCGCAAATTGTTTAAACTCACATGATGATACCGAGTATTTTCGGGATGCTATGTGATGGGATAATGCTGAAGGATGGGGGGAGCTTGGCTCCCCTTGCGGTTGAGGTCGTTGATGCGCTCGCGATCTTTGTGGTTGCTCGCCGTTACTTGGGATGAGTGGTTGCCTCTTCGGCTAGGAGTCTTCGTCGCGAGGCGTATGCTCGTCGTGAGTACTTTTCCGTCGGCCCTCTTAGGCTTGCATCATGTCTTGGGGAATCAGCAAAGAAAATTCTTAAAACGCGTTTCGGTTGTTGTCGATGGCGCGCTTAGTCTACACCTTCGAGACGTTATTGTATCGTTGTAGGCGAGTACGAGGTGGTGGGCGTTGCTAGCCCTAAGCCCTATAGCCGTGCTAGGCCAAGCACGGTTGGGGGGTAGGCTAAAGAAATCCGGCGGGAGGCCTCAGTATGGAGGGCTTCTAAAAATAATATTTGTACACCAACGTCAAGGTCTCCCGCTCGGCTAGTCCGATTTTTTTTCAAGGCTTGATACTCCTTGCATACAGACATGTTTATGGGCGGGACCCGCATCTGATCTTCTACGGGCGGGATATGTATCGCATCTTCTTTTCCAGTTTCCCCCTAAACCGACCCTTGCGCCAGAAGTGAATGGGGTCCTTCCACAACGCGACGATACCGGCGGCATTTGCGTCGTGTAGAAGCGCAGAGATCCAACGCACACCGGACTCCCACCGCCGCTTCCACTCCTTTGGTGCGACTTTCTTCTATGGCACATCTTGTACTTCCTCGTTGTTTGAGCTCGTGTCTGGCATAGCGGGACCATGCATAGGGTGTGGCAAGAGGAAATGGCTATGACAGTGGTGGAGGCAGGATGGGCGATTGCCCATGTGGTAGCACCGTCGTGTTCGTAGCTACACAATTTGCTTTATTGCTAATTGAAAACGACGAATGAATATTTAAGTAAATTTCTTACAAAAAAGCAGTGGAGACCACCAAGCAAAAAGAAGAAAAGAGCAAAACACCTAAGCCCGAGGAACATGAAGGCATCCCACAACGTAAGCACTACCCTCCTGAAAAGCGTCGCGGAGATAGGAACCCATAGTGCCATGAAGAGCAGCAAAAAGATGTTGCATGGATTCACGTCGCACATCCCGCAAAAAACGCCGAAAAGGAGCATAACTATTTCGACGAACGAAATGTTGCATACGGACATAACTGTCAGAGCGCAAGGAACGAGAGTCACCATCACCCTTGCCATGGAAGCGACAAACAACCACCAAAATAGCCCGACGATCAACCAACTTAGCCGCCATCGGCGCCAACCGGTCCCCATCCTCCATGGCGAAGGGATAGTAGTCATGGATCGACTGAACCGAAGGCGTGCCAAGCAAAGCAAAAGTGCGGAGGTCCGCATCAAGTTTGCCATGCTGAGCTCCCAATGCAAGGCTGCTAGGGAGTGGGAGGCATACGAGTAACATTGGTGTTCGTGCGAGCACTTGTAACCGTGACACCAACAACAAGATGACGGTGCGGAGCCAAGAATTATAACCAATCCACATCCCCCGGGCGATCTCGAGAAGCTCCCGACCGAATACGGCGGACCTCCAACCGCAAGTCCCGCCCCTTAGTAGGAGCCCCCGCTTTAAGCATTAACTCTTCAAGCACGTGGACAATCCGGTCGTGGAGTTGAATGACATACCAAGAGCACATGCACCGGGGGATATGCTCTATAAGCACATCAGATGTGGAGCCCTAACCCGACATAGAGGTGCCCGATACCGTCGACGAGACTCTGAAGGACCTCATTGCACCCAGGGCACTTTCGAACATGAGAGGCGCGCTCCGCAGTCAAGCCAAGCACCCGGTGAGCTCACCCGACGAATGAATATTTATTGCAATCTTAATCCAATCTTTTTCTTTATTGCAATTTGAGACCATATTGCAATAAAGGTTAATCGCAATTTAACCGCACGCCAGGGTGTACGCGCTTACTATGTGTCGCGACGATGCTGCCGTGTTTCTACAAAGTTTATTGCAAAATGCCGCGAAGGCCCCCTAATTGGTGGGCTATTACCATAGTACTATACGATTCTCGTGCCATGGTACAGTGTGCACTCACTCGAGCGTTGCCGAGCCGGGTGCATGATTCATGATGAGTGTGAGGTTGGTTTTAAACATCTACTCTCTGTCGCGCTTGCAAAATAACGCCGCCCCTAGAGGGTGCTGATGCGAGTTTACCTGCCAGCTCCACATCCCTCCACTCCCCATCAACTAAAGAAACAGTACATATGTACATGTAAAAGTAGCGATCCATCATCATCATCCCTCCTATCATCCGCCCTCGGATGGCTCGGTACGGGTTCCCGTATCTGATGTCATCCAGAATACATGATCAGTAAGGATTAGCGATCATCGCGTGACTTGATCACACGTGGAGCCACTGGGTGTGAAGTCGAGCCAGAGCGCGCCAAATGGCAAGTGCTCGACTTCCGGCGCGTCATCATGAAGATTATCTATGCAACTAATCGTTATCTTGCTGTAACGAATCCCTACCCGTACCTTATCAGGTTCCATAGATATATATTTCGGGCTCCGGTACTTCATCGCCATGTTTCACAGTAAAGCGATATATAGTATTTTGTCGCTGTCTTATACTATTGCTCGTCGTATTAGGACTACAGGGAGCAATGCATACAGTACTGGCATCTGTACTGATTGTATGTGAACAACTTTTTCAGTAATTTGACCTCACTTGCCGTTACTGTACTTTACTCAGGAGTGAGTACCGCTTCAACGGGGCAGTGGTAAAAGGTCGCATGGATGACATAAACAGGCAACGGGACGGCGAAACTCGAACACACAATCAAAACGCTCGCTGCAGCTGTTGTTCAAGAAAGCATAACGTTATCACGCCACACACCAAGGACAAGGACGCGAAGGCTCATCGTCTCATACATGCGCTCGATGAGGAGGCTTCTACCGCTCCTGCTCGTGCTGCTGGTTGTGCAGCAGGGCGTCGTCCAGTCCAGGTGAGTGAAACGGCACGCGACGTGTTACAGACAGCTGGCACCTCTGTCTGGCGTAACTCACCCACCGGACCGCGTCCTCTATCGCGATTTTTATTCATTATTTGAATGACTCTCCACTACTGCGCCCCCTCGCAATGACTCCACTACTGCGTCTCAGCGCGGCTGATTGTTTCCAAGTTTGTTCAGCGCTGCTGATTCGTGCCCCCGGCCGTCGTTTCTTCCCGCGAAGCGAACCACCCGTACACAAGCTTGCATCCGCCGCCACCGCATAGGGTCCTCCTTCTAAACCGCCGTGTCCGGTTGTCCCGCTGTATTATCTGACATGAATTATCCAAGTTATAAAACGCAGGTCGCAACTCACACCTCCCGCAGACAGCACATCTCCGCCGCTAATCCGGCAGCTTTGCGTCAACCCATTGCGCCCAGCTGGCGCGATTACTGCACTTTTTATTATTCAAGCGACATTTTACGGTGCTCTCGCGAAATAATTCATTGCATATTTCTGTTTACAAAAACAAGACCCCGTTTTTGCTACATTGAATTTATTCATGGGTATGTAGTGATTTATTCATTACTTACTCTTAGTATACAATACCCTAAAACGGGGATGACTATTAGTGAAACACGCTTATTTGGAACGCTCGCCCTCAAGATGCCTTGATTACAGTAGCTAAAACTCGTCAATGGAATATATAAGCTGTGACGACCTCGAGAAAAAAAAATGCGAAACAAACGAAAGTTGGAAGTGGATGTGTGGCGGCATTGTTTGACAGACCCTAAACATATCGAATGAAATAGCAGTCGAAAGGCCATCAAACCATCTTCATGCTTTTCCGCTTCGTACTCGGTGCTTCAGCAGTCAGGAAGAACGCGACAAGTGATGGAAGATTTTATTGTCGCAATCCCGTGCCTGAGAAAGCCCAGCACCATTGAAGACGTGTGTCCTTTTTGATACACAGATTTGTTATGGGCTCGTCGTGGTGCAGAAGTCTACGCGTGCCGACGACTTTATTATTCAACCGTGTACCGCGTTTTGTTTTGTTCGCTGCAATATTTGAAGTTCATTCGGGGCTGACGGCCAATTGACGATAGAAAATCGCGTCACTTGTCCATCGCTTTGTGTTACGCACGAGTGCACGACGGCGTTTCGATTGGCCTCCGCGTTTGCTTTGGACCCGAGAAGTTTGAAGTTCTAAATGCAAGTGCTGTCGTGCGCCCATGCGTTTTCAGATTTTTGCAAGACAGTAATGATTCCGAGGATGAGGACAACCGGCGCTCGAGGCCCCAATGCGCCGAGTATCTGTCGGATAAGACTTTCAAGCCGGACGATGGCGACTGGAAGCGGAGGTACAACTCACTGGCAGACTGCTTTGAAAACTGCGACTACGAGGAGTACGACGTGATAGTCTGGAACGAAGACGACTCCCGCTGCTTCTGCTGGGACAAGGACGACGGGAAGTGGGAGGCGGCTGCCGACTCTGGCGACGTCGCCTATGACCTGACGCCGTGCAGGGCTGACGACAATCGAAACCGCGGCCGGGACCCAGAGTCCGAAGAAGGCGAGGACCCCGACTCCGGGGACTCGGAGGAAGAGAACAGAGGCGGTCGACCCAACAGGCCTCGTCCAGGGCGTGGAGACGACGACAGCAGCGATGGCGAGTCGGAGGATTCACAAAACAGCCGGACGCAGAATTGGCGCGCCTCCGTGCCCAGGTGCGCACTTGGGCGTCGTCGTCAGACCTTCAAGCCGCGTGACGGGAAGACTTGGGCGCGGAAGTATGATGGCCTGGACGAGTGCTTCGATCGCTGTTTCGATTCGTTCGAGGTGATTGTGTGGAACCAGGACACTGATAAGTGCTACTGCTGGCGCGAAGAGAGTGACGGTCGGTGGGAGGCCAGTAACGGATGGGACGACTTGGCCTTCGACCTGACTGGGTGCAACCGTAGGGGCAACGTCGACTCTGACGATGATTCTGATGAAACGAGCAGTGGTGACAGTAAGGAGGAAGAGGAAGAGAGCAGCGAAGTTAAGAGCGAGGAAAGCAGCGAGGACCGGAATCGCAACGACGACTCGAGCGAGTCAGAGGATAAAGAAAAGAGCAGCAAGGAGGAGGAAAGCAGTGAGGAGAAGGAAGATGAGAGCAGCGAGGAGAAGAAGAAGAAGAAAAAAAGCAGCGAGGAAGAGGAAGAGAGTAGTGAGGAGAAAGATGGTGACGACACCAGGGCAGGGACGGGGGGCGTTCGAACGGTGACTGCCAACGTTCCCCTGTGCGCCACCATGAACGACAAACGCATCTTCCGACCCCGGGCGAATGTGTTTTGGCCGCCCGCCCAGTACAACAACCTCGACACCTGCTTCCAACGTTGCTTCGACTCCTTCGACTTTATCGTCTTGGACCGTCAGGGCCGCGGCTGCCACTGCTGGAGGAATGCTGACGGGTGGTGGGAGTGGCCCGAGTGGGGTGCGCCCGCTGACGTTGTGTTCGACCTTCGCACCTGTCGGACCGGAAGTGCCCTCGGTGGCGCCTTTAACCCGGGCTTCCCGGCGACTGGACCCACTAGAGGCCTGCCTCAGGGTAATACCGCCCCCGGCACGTCATGGGGCAGTAATCGCTTCGTGACCCCCATTAGCGGAGAATGCGGGCAGTCGAGCTGGACGCAAGAGTGGAATGTCCGTGAAGGGATGGAGTGCACAGGAAATCCTCAAAAGACAATCCAGACCGGCTTCAACATTTACTATTCCTTCTCGAGTGGGCCGGCGACAGGCAACGGGGTGCAGATGTGGCGTTACGACGGGACCCTGGAGGGCTGCAAGCGGCTGTTCCCCATGGACCAGTGGAACATTTTGCTGAACGGCGATATAGACATCGGGAGTGGGAGTTGGATGCAGTGGGACTCGCAGAGCGGCGAGTGCAGGCTGTTTCTGAACAACCAGGCATGCAGCGCACTCAGCCTGTCGCAGCAGGGGCAAGCAGTGCCCGGACAGAGTGGACAATACACCACTGCTAGGTACTGTCAGAGCAGCACTAGCATGATTGGCGGCCAAGGGTAATCTCTTACGACGGCGCTGCGGGGCGGTATGGAGAATGGACGGCCGACGGCTCTTGCACTGAACGAACGAATAAGTAGCCGCAGAGATGCGTTGCCTCGTCAAAGCTGACGGCCACGACTTTTGTAAATACGTCTATTCACTCAAATCCCTTACACAGGTCGACCATCCAAGCACTCGCAGTGCTTTCACAACAGCTTGCATAGACACGACATAGCTTGCACATGACCGACAGAGAAACCAACAACTGAAGTCACGACAGCAAATGAAATCTTGACGGCGAATAGACATATCACGACATCGCCGTTATTATAGACATATGTGACGCAACTCATGTATAGAGCACGCGGTCAACAAAATGCAACCCCTGCCACCTCGCACTTTGTGAAATCCGGAAACCTAAATGTTGGCCCCCCAAAAAATGGCTGCGATCCCAGCAGCGGTAACGAACAAGCAATTGTAGCAATATGTAGATTTTGTTTGAAAAGGTGGACAAAAGGGCTGCGGCACTAAGGGACAGTCCGAGCAGTCCATTCTAGCTGTAACTCGAGCAGAGAGAGTAGTAAGGTGGGCTTTGCCTCGTCGCGGTTCGTGCGAGGCCTACGGTAGTGCGCATCCCCACCGCTGGTTTGTGCGGGGAGAGGGAGGCGGGGAGGGGAACGTGGGCGCGTCTCTTAGGCGCAAAGGAAGGAGAGCTCGGTGCACGCTTCCATGTCGGCCGGCAAGGGGAGGCCCATGATCCGCGCGCGGGCGCCCTGAGCGGGTGATATGCAGGAACGGCCGTTAAAGAATATCAAAACGTGAAAGGGGAAGGATGAGCCTGGTGGCGCAGGTCCGACAGGGCAGCGGGTGACTTGGAAAAGCGGATCCAGGGGGGGCATCAGCCCCGGTGGGACGACTCACCCCGGAAACGGCGGGTTCGGTGTACACCTTTGCCGCGGTTCGCAGCAGGGCGGGTGAGAAGCGCAGGGCGGCACGGAGGTCCAGCAGCAAAGCGTCCCCATCGTCGCTCGGGATGGGAACCTGTGGGGTCGTGCATCGCGGGTGAGCTCAGCAGTTGAACGAGTAGAGCATTGCGGCGATACGACATCCGGTGAGGGAAGGGGGAGTACCTGTTGCTGTTTTGCGGAGAGCACCTTGGCGGGGCTGGTGACCTGCTGAATGGTTTGCCCCAACGGCTCCTGGTCTGCACGGTGCTGTAGCGCGCGCAGTAGGTCGAGCCCCGCGCCGCTGGGTCCACTGTCGTGCCCCACCCAGTCGTCGTGGTGGCACTGCGTCAGGCGCTGCACCTGCTGGAGCGTCAGCGAGGGGCAGACGCGCGCGAGGTCCTGCATCACATCCATCCCCTTCACATGCTTCCGGATGATGTCCTCCTTCGCTGACAGCATGTAGCGCACCGACTGTGTGGTGTGCTGCATTGAGCACTCCGCGGCCACAGAGCCACCACTCCAGTCCTGAACGCTGGCTGCCCAGTCCCTAATCTCGCTCAGCCCCAGGTGCAGCACCTGATCAAGGCACCCACCCCTCATCGCTCTCAGTCCTGCCATGCACCCATAGGCCTCGCAGGCACCTGATACACACACCCAAAGGCAGTAATGTAAGTGTAGGGGGTACCTTGAGGGCGGAGGTGCTACAGGACTGCCTCCTGGTCATCAGGTCGTTCATGAGCTCCGCATTGAGGTACGACATCGCGGCGAGGAGCACCGCCTGCACTGCTGGCGGTGGCAGGCCAGCATCGTCCCGTAGAGTGGATAGCACGGTGTTGAGTGAATCCTGAGGCAGCCCCACACAAAGTCATGCAGAGTCCCACTGAATGGCTAAAAAGGGTCTACCTGGGGATCCGGGATCAGGCCGGTAAGGAGACAGGAGAAAAGATACAGAAAGGGAGAAACCAACCACGCAAAGGTGTATGGGGGTGCATCCTGACCTTGAGGTCATCCCAAGGGTTGGCTCCAGGGGGAGGGGAGAGGCCGTTGCTGGACTCAGGGGATAGGCCAATGGTGGACTGTTGATGCCGTGCGCGACGACGCATTGCAGTCGTACCCATCAACCGCGGCGTGAAGGAGATGATCTGCGAGCAGCCCCGCCCAACACAGACATATGCATCGTTAGTCACATAGTTCTGGCTAATGACAATGCCTTAAGTCCAAAACTGTGCCACGATCCCCCTTTCGCATTTTTCTTCTCACCTGGCACATGGCTTCGCAGAGAGTGGTATGCAGGTCAGTCAAATTGAGCAACTTGCTACTGTACTGCGCGAGCCGCATGTCGGTGCCTGAGCTCGCGGTGGCCAGTAGTCCCGAAAGAGCGAGACTGGCTGCCAAAAGCGAGGCCTGCGAACGTAGGGAGCCTTTCTCCTTCAGCGACACCTCGTGCAGCTCCTTTAGCACCTGGTGTGCGGCGCCATCGAATGCGGCACCCGACCAGGACACGCGCCACTGCAGAAGCGCGCGCCCCACCCACCACGACGCCACCGGGAAAGACAGAATCTGTTGCGGATTGCGATTGACAACCAAGCAGTCATGTCAATTTTTGTATCGCAATAACTGCGTGCGTGCGTGCGTGTGTGTGTGTGTGTGTGTGTGTGTGTGTGTGTGTGTGTGTGTGTGTGTGTGTGTGTGTGTGTGTGTGTGTGATGGAGTTGAGGATGGACCCACCTCGCTGCCCGCCATGACGCCCTTGGCATCGACCGTGACAAATCCACGTCCGAGAAGCCCCTGACGCAAGGCGGCACTGCAAAGGACGTGCACTGCATCCCGCTGCTGCAGGCTCATGCCCGCTACTTCTTTCCACGGCACTCCATTCTCGCGTGCCTAGTGGGGGAAGACAGAAGCAAGGTTGCACTCAGAGCCAGGAAGAACGAGACAAAAGTCACGCACGTGACGGCCACGAGCGGGGCAAACCTTTCGGAGACCAGCGCGCGCTGGCATTGCTGGGTTGTCTGCTTTGCGCGCCTCCTGTGCCTGATACTCTGCCAGATCCTTCTTCAGCTGCACGATGGTGGCTGAGGCAGCGTAGTACCGCTTTTGCGTCTCCTGTTGATGACGGGCACCGAACAAGACAGCAGGAAAAACTGCTTACTTGTGAACGGAACGAAGAAGATCTCAACTTGGGATGAAGCAAATCGGGACACTATCCCCGGTGATATTCCCCACCTTGTGCCGTGCGCGCTCTCGCTCCAGCGACTTCTCAGTCTCACTTCGCATGGAAGACACCTGTTCCGCGAATTCCTGCCGTGCGCGCGAGGACTGCATGTGCGCATCCGTCTTGACGGCCTCCATGTCGTCGCGGTATTTCACCTGCTCCAGCTGCAGCCGGTCTTCGTACGCTTGCCGCGTCTCCTCCATGCGGATGCTACAGACCAATCCACCAAACTGTCAGACAAGCATCCACCAACTAACAGTCCCCGTCCCGATACCATCTGTCACGGGATGGAAGGATTGAGTTTTGACGACATGCGTGAGGGCGCGCACTGCATGGCAGACAGCTGCGAGCTAGCTTTCGACAGCTGTGCGTCTTTCTCCCGTATCGATCCCTGCAGCGCCTCCATCTGCGCCTGCAGCTGCCGTATCATGTCATCGCGCCGCTGAAGGCCAGCTTCCGCATCCCGCAACGCGCTCACACTAGCTTCCAAATCTGTCCGCTGCATCGCCATCTGCCGTGCCATCTGGTCGCGCTTCTCCGCTTCTGCTTCCGCCGCCGCCTTCACCTGGACCTCCACATACTCCTGGCTGGCACCCTTGTTCGCTCTCTGCACCAACGGAAATCGCCATTCTCGCCAGTCAGTGCCCCATCCCCCCCCCCCCCTCTTCCCAAGCATACACACATTCTCTCTGATGCTCTGGTCATCAAAGGGACATGCCTTTGCCGCGTCGACCTCGATGTTCAGCAGCTCAACGAGCGCCTCCAATTCCATATTCCTCGCCTTGTGGCTCTCTGCCTCGCTGCGTAACTGGTCCCGCTCGTGGCGCACAGTATGCGCCTCCGAGCGCAGCGCCACCGTCGCCGCCTCCAGCTCCGCCAGCCGTGCTGCCTCCCGGCGAATGGCCGCCGCCCGGCGCTGAGCCAACCATCGGCGAGCATACTTCTGGAAAACAATTGCCGCGTGCTCCTGCACCAAGAAATCCTTACCGTCAGCCATCCACAGACACAACAGAGGCATCACAGTCTCGTATCACCGCCGCGAGACTCATAATCAATAGTCAAACTCCTAGACACCAACCTTCCGGGCACGCAGAGCAGAGCGGCGGCCCAGCTCAGTTTCCCGGACGAATCGCCGCCGGACGATAACCATTCTCGCCCAGGACTGCACCAACAGCACAGCATAGACTGGTCAACTTCCGTGCACGTATCCCAAACGACACTTGAAGCAGCATTAGCCCAATAAGGAGGGCGCAAGCATGGGAATATGTTGGGCTTGGATAGGATACCTGTAGTTTCATAGCGCACATGAGCTGGCGGTGAGCATTCAGGATCATACGCGCCTGGTGCATGCGGTACGCAGACTGGATGCGCGTGGCTGCAACATGTCGGCGGAGTGTGCCCACTTGCCGCCGTGTCATGCGTCCTCTATGGGCTGCCTGCAGGACGACAATGGCAGCGAGCTTGCGGCGAAAGGCGCGCCGCACGATGTGCATACGTATAGCAGCCTGAACGATTATAGCGGCCTTTGCCAGCCGGGCACCGCGAATGCCTTCCAGCTGTGCAAGCTGTCCACTGCGGAGGAAGACGCGGGTGACGCCCATTTGCCAACCCTGAACGTGTGCAGGCTTCCTCTCAGTCAAGCGCCCAATTTTTACTAATGCAATCCAACTGTGCTACTCGTATGCGGCGCACCTCGAGCGCTTGCTGCCCGAGCAACCTCTGCACCAGCAGCTTCACGGTTTCCGCACCAACGTCGACCGGCTCACCATGATGCACCTGGCTCTCAATTCTTCGCAGCTGCATAAAGTGGTCCTCAGACAGACCCTGCAGAGTATCATAAGGAGGTATTGTAAGAGGCAGCATACGCATCCAGCCACCGGCACCAACATGCAGGGGCGCCTCTCATCGAAAATGTCCGCGGACAGTGCTTTGAACACAGGGTAATAGGCATGGGCGATGTATGAGGCGGACCTGAAGCAACATGCCATAGCGCGCCAAAAGCTGGGCGTGGGCCTTGCGGGTTGGGAACCCGGCACAGGCGATACGAACGGCCTCCAGCACACCTCCAGCGCGCAGCTGCTCAAGTGTGTACCTACCAAAGTATAATGATTTGGACAGGAGTCATGCATGGCCCATGCACACCCCGCCTTGCATGCAATACAACGAACCAGCAACCTAGCAGCATGGGGCAGGGGTGGCTCACCCTGAATCCAGACTCCCTGGACGGCTCTCCGAGTTAGGTTTCACGCATCGGATGTAGTGTGGGTTGGTCTTGTTCAGGGTTTTGGCCAGGATCTGCAGTTGCTTGCGAAAGCGATCGCCGATGGTGGAGAGCTTGAAAGCAGCACGTGCACGCCCAGCGCTGGCGGGCACATTGGCGTCAGAGAGCAACAGCGTCCGCAGAAAGTGATTGCTGCTGCTGGTCATCAGCTCCTATGCAGCAGGGCAGATATTGTTCGCACTTCAGATAATGGGTTTGCAGTTTTCCTGGAGAGCTTCATGTCAATCACATACAGAGGCCATCTAGCCATGGGTGAGCAATATGGAGCTGGGAAGCTTACTTGGTGCTCTGCCACCAGGTAGTCGCGATTCTTGTCCAGCATCATGTCAGTATTGTAAATCACCTGGCCTGCGTAGTGCCACACCTGCCGATCCAAAATATTTCTGAGGGGCGACCTTAGAAGACAGACAAAAATGACCGTCGTCGATAGCAGTCAGACAGACAACCCCCCAAAAACCACAAGATTAGAAACATACGCACCGTGAACGACTTTTGGGACCTCTTTGGGGCGTCAAAACGCGGTTTGCCGGCCAGTCGGGTCCGGACGGTGTGTGCAAGGTCTGCAGAAGTTGCCTTCGGTAGTCTGCATGCCTCATCCAGGAGTGGGAATACACCCAGCGCTGGCTGCCCAGGCAAGCCCTCCAGCAGGTCCAGTGTCTCCTGCAGATAAATCGCAGCCATGGTCAGAGCTACGACGATGGAATAGCGGTTAATTAGGGCTTTCGAATGGGAGTGGTACCTGGTTGTCCACAAACTTTACATAGGACCAGTCAATGCCTTCCCGCTGGTACTCATCCTGCTCCTCCTTGAACACATGCTGATTAAACTGCTGCTGCAGCCTCTCGTTGGCCAGGTTAATGCAGAGCTGCTCAAAAGAGTTGTCTGCAAAAGACTCAAACCCATAGATATCCAAAATACCAATCGTGTGGCTTGGCAGCGCAACAGAACCTAGACAAAAAGAAATTGTGTTAGCTCTTCCACGACAAATGCTAAGCCAGCAATAGCACAGCATGGTTTCCGGACGCAGGGAGGAGGCACACGCGCTCACCGAGAGTAGCAATGCGACGGTTGACTGCTGCTACCAGCCAGTCAAACAGTGCGCCATAAAGCGTCTTTGCAAGGGCGTCCCGCGACTCTGTTGCCGCGACCTTGTGGAGGGGCTTGACAATTGTCTCGCCCACCGTCTGTATCGTGCGGGTCAGCAGAGCGGTGGAGAGTTTCTCCAGGGACACCCCCAGCAGCTCCGCCACGATGGCTAGGGTGCCTTGGTTCCCAACAGTGCAGTCCTCTCCCGTGGGGCCTGCAACAAACTCGATGTTGCCCAGGTGCAAGACGCTAGCAACGATGGAAAATACTGCTTGCTGGTCCTGATCACTCAGCCCCACTATGCGCATAGCGTCGCAGGTGTGGCGGAAAGCCTCACTGTCGTCCACATCCTATGCAAGAGATGCTGTGGGGTCAGCACAGCCGCTGACAACCAAAATCCCGTCACTGGTTATAGCAATGTTGTTGTGCCAACAACCTGAAGTGTGAGGACGGGACTGGCAGCCAAATAGCGAAAGCCTTTTGCGCCACCCTCGAGGTGAAGAACCGCGCGCTGAACGTCTGAAGCGCCCGCACACAGCTGATAGAAGATGTGATACGAACGTTCCGGCGCCGCAATGGCAACCACACGCGAACGCTCCAGTAGAAAGGTGCTGATAGTGGCCCCCATCTGAAGCAAGGTCATCCATTGAGTCGTGAGTTCGCACCCACATGAAAACATATGATCAGCAGCACAGTAAGGATAAACATGCCCATCTTCACTATCGCAGGTACGTAGCGACGCACCACTCTGCCAGATTCGTCAAACCCGATCTCTACAAATTTTCCGAAGCGAGAGGAGTTGGTGTTGCGTGACGTTTTCGCGTTGCCAAAGGCCTCTAGCAGCGGATTTGACTCCAGAACCTGTGGCCAGCACCCGCAAAGCTCACCGATGATGCGTTCCCGATGCACTGTTCGGACAGTACATCACTCGTACTCCAATTCAGGCCATCTGAGCCGTGAAGGGGATAAGCGCACCTGTTCCTCGATGGGGATGGTGCCCTCCTGCGCCCCTACGGCGCTCCGCCCCGACCTGTTTCGCCCCGGCATCACATGCCCCTCCGCCTGTCCGCGGTGCGCCAGGTACTGCATCACCAGCTTTGCGGTTTCCGTCTTCCCCGCTCCCGACTCGCCGCTGATAAGTACAGATTGCGGCTGCTTGTCGATCATCATCAGGGTGAACGCCTGTGTAGCGAGAGTACATCTGCATAAACATACGAACTACCACCCACTCCTCCAACCCCAGCGCAAGATAGCCCACGCCACACGCAGATACAGCAAAACAGGGCATCTATGAATACCTGCTCTGCAATCGCGTACACGTGTGGGCTGAGGTCGCCAAGCATAAGCCCACGATACTGCGCCATCATGCGGCTGCCGTATAGATGTGGCAGTCGTTTGTGCGGATTGACCTGCCAATCCGCACCGCCACAGACTTATTAGCCAATCAATCACTAATTATGTGCACGTATTAGCAGATCATAGATTTGGGAGGAATTCAGGATGGGGGGGGGGGGGGGGGGGGGGGACTGGAATGGAAGGAAATGCGTACCGCAATCAGGATGTTGCCGCTGTAAGTGTAAATACTGTCGAGCGTGTAGCGCACTTGCAGAGTGTGCAAGATCCTGAGTGTAAGCATGGGACATTATTCGATTGAGATGGGCTGCAAAACCCGAGCAACTAGATATACATATGATTTTCAGGCTTCTGGTGTATTTGTGTGTATGTGTGTGCTCGCGCGCTGTTGTGGGAGCCGCATCGAGAGAGGGGGAGAGGGAGAAAATAAGAGTAGCCACAACTACGCAAGTGAGACTAATTACGCATATGTACATGTGAAGGAGCGGGTGTATGCACAGGGTGAGTACAACATTTCGAGATGATTGAGCATAGACGAGGATGGTGACGGTCAATTAGATGTGCTGATCACCCTGGCTCGTGCAGAAAGTCGCTTGCGGTGAGGTCCTCCACTGCATCATCCCTCTCGTTCTGCAGAGGGCAGCTGTCAGGGCTGAGCCCACTGAGCACGCGGCCCTCCTCGGTCTGGATATCCAGCAGCACCTCATCTCCTTTGCGCCCCTCTTCCCGCACGCGCGTGACGCTGCCTTTGACCCACCCACTCACGGGCCGCCGTGACCCGCCATACAGCACCGGCACACTCGCCACCGCGTCCTTCCCCTGCTGGACAGGAACCCACACGCGGGAGCCAACATGGTAGGCACGGTGCTGCGCGGATGGGGCATCTGGCAGCAACGCGCCTACCATCCTGCGCTCCCCTCACGTCCGTCGCTCACACCTGGTGCTACCGCCTCACAAGCACACAGCTCCTGGCGCCTGAAATGAGTACGAGGCACAGACCCAATCAGGATCAAGATCAGGTACTGGGTGGTGCCATCAGGGGAGGGGGATACCATCATCCTTAATTCATTTCATCTATTCCACCCCTACCAGGTATCATAACTCTGATATATGACGCAGGCAAAAAAGTCAACAAGACCACGCCCGTCGCAGCGCTGGTAATCGTACAAGTACCCGTAACGACCGCTCGTCTCCCTTCCCCGCAAGCACTGCCATCAGACTGTTGACCCCCGAAAAACTAGCAGCAGCCTGTATCTGGATTCGGGGGGAAAGAAGTAGAAACATTTCGCACGCTTCACTTTTGATATTCTGCCGTTCGAACTAGACGCAATGTCTGATGACGCTAACTGAGGAGGTGATGTGTCTCGGGCGGTGGCACAGAAGACAGCTGTCGAGCGGCGCCACGGCACGACGGAGTACGCTAGTGCTCGAACCTAGCGGTCAGATTTCTGTGGGGTCGATTTCACCTGCGTAGTAGACTGCTGCTTCCACAACCGCTTGCTGGGCGCTGCGACCAGGTGGATTCCGTGCTAGGCTGGGTTGACGTCCAGCTCTGCCAGAATGGCCAACGGTCGCACTTGACAGCGCTCGAATCCCCGCGGAAATAATGAGTAGGCGGAAATAAAGAGGGTCTGCTACAGTACTGGTAGCGATATCCCGCTACATTCCCGAACAGATTTGCGCTGCTGTGCACCTCAATTTATATAAGGGATGTAATAAGGAATCATTAACGTGATTCAAAAATTCCTTATAAGAAAAGGGAAATGAAACCATGAATTGAAGTCAACTGCAACGTTTGACCGATTTCACAGGAAATATTACTTACAAGACAAGTAAGTGGAAACCACAATGCAAAAAGGATAAAGGAGGAAAAAACCCCACATGCCTAAGCCCGAGGAATAGGAAGGCATGTTACACCATGAGCACTGCCCTCTTGCAAAGCATCGCGAAGATACGAACCCATAGTGCTATGCACAGCAACAAAAAGACGTTCCATGAATTCTCGCCGAACATCCCCAAAAACCGTCGAAAGGGAAGATAAGTAGATCGACGAACGAAATGACGCATGCGGACATAACTATCAAAACGCGATGAACGGGAGTCCGTTGCACCCATGCATGCCAGGCAAGCGACGAAGTGCCCACAAAAGTGCCAAGCGATCGACCAACTCAGCCGCCATAGGCGCCAACCGGCCCCATCCTCCATAGGGAAGGGATAGTAGTCATGGACCGTCCGACTTAACCGAAGAAGTGCCAAGTAAGGCGGAAGTGCGGAGATCCGCATCGAGTTTGCGATGCTAAGCTCCCAATGCTAGACTTCCCGGGAGTGGGAGGCAAGCGCCTACCTAAGGGACAATTGTGTTTATGCGAGCGCTTGTGACCGTCACATCAACAACAAGATGACGGTGTGGGGCCATGAAGTGTAATCACACCGCATCCTAAGGTCGATCTCGAGAAGCTCCCGACAAAACACGGCGGACCTCCAACCGCAAGTCCCGGTAGCACCCGCTTCCATCATGACCTCTTCAAGCGCGTGGACAACCCTATCGTGGAGCTGTATGACATACCAAGAGTACGGGCACCGGGGGATGTGGTCCATAAGCGTAGCAGCTGTCGAGCGCTCACCCGACATAGAGGTACCCGATACCGTCGACGAAGATCCAAGCGCACGAGACTGGGGAGAAGTCTCATTACACGGTGGGCATTTCCGAACATGAGTGGCGCGCTCCACAGTAAGGCCCAACTCACGGTGCTTTGCCATCGTGCAACAATCGTAAGGCACCTTGAAGCCATACTCATGTGAAGCGAGAAAGAGAGCCAAAGCACCACGTCCCGTACCCGAAATCACCCGCATATAGTCCGGTAAGGAAGGTATGGGAAACGCCAAAAGACCAAGGTAGGCCAGGGCACGAAGAATACACGAAATACCCCGCTGAATGTGGCCCCCAAAAATCTCCCGAGCGGGTGAAAGCGTCGAGAGTCGGAAGTTGTAAGCAAGTCAATTGGGTAGCAGATACCGCCGCATTGTCAACCGGAGATACCACCAACTCGACATCGGGGCCATCATAAGCGGAAAAGTCTTGGGTTAGTGTATTAGTCAACTGGTTTAGTGTATTAGTCAACACTGCGATATCCGATTCCGAAAAGTCGCCCATGATATTGGAGATCGTATCATACGAATTGCGGAATTGGACCGCCCACGGTAAAGTAGAAGTGTCAACATGCAATAGTTGTTATGGATAAGACCGTACATAGGACCTAGCGACTCGGACTCGTAAAATCGTTGATTAAGTTAGCGAGGGGTGGCAGTGAATGCAGCATAGTGAGCAAGTTGAACATCGAGCTCCATGGACGGTACATTAAGCCCCCCAATCTCCGTTGGCACGGAAAGCTAGAGCTTAGCGCAATTCAGTTTATCGAGCGTTTGTTCGCCCTTGGAAACACCCAAGACTCGGAAAAGTCCACGAGGAAGGGCATGTAGCAAGGCCCGTCGGCACATATTAGGTGGGAAGGTGCGGAGCAAGAACCCGTGGCGGCGTACTATACACTTTATCATCAGACAAAAAGCCGAATGTGCTCCTTAGAAGTCCGACGTAGCAAAGCATACGATCTTGTCCAATAGGAGTTGATGAGCCTCCAAGGCATCTTGTAGCCAAGAGTGAACATAATTTTCGTTGCGAGATGCCAAAGGGCCATCCGTCAGCGAGAAATCTATCGCCAAAGAAATCCCGCAATGAATTTAACCAAAGTCATGTACCATCGGAATGATACATCATCATCAATATATATACAGCGCGAACCGACCATAGGCAACAGACCATAGTCAACAAACCTTATATTATTTCTGTCCGCCCAATAGTACATGTACAATGCTTATGCTGTCGGTTTGTCATCAAGGGGGTCGGATCTTGCCGATGAAATCCGGGAGCGGGGACAACTAATTTCATAACCGCCCGATTATTGTGTGGCCGGTCTTACTTAATTTGTGTTTTGGCTTATCCTTGGCAGCTAACGTCGACAAACGCTACCCTAGTGCCTCGGGGACATGTGTATGATATGATTTATCATACACCGCCATGTATGATTTCGAGTTTTCATAATCAATACTTTTTCTGTTTAATACCGCTGTGTACAATCAATGAATATCTAAAGTAGCGGCAGACACGCCTAAGCTCAATATCGTTTGCACCACCGACTTCGGCTACATATCGAGCAACCATCCCTATCATAAGGTATGGTGCACCACGCCCGCTGAATATTGGGGAAGGGAAGGGTTCAAGATACTAGAGGTGCGGCCGTGGGGCGTATTTATTCCATACGGACCCGCCTTATGTCACCAAAAGCTAGGAGGTCGAGTCGAATTTGGTGTTCGTAGCCAATCGTTGTCGTGCCGTGAGCGGGGCACTCATTGCAAAGTCCCACACTCAACGCACAAGAAGGAATTATTCTGCAAGGCACCCTCGTCGAGGTTGCACTGGAGGTAGCATATTCGTTTGTTGTGACTGTTTTCGGAGCGTTCATTGTTGTTTAGGGTGTATACGCGTTCTTCTTGGGATCTTTCGGTTCGGCCGAATAACGTTCCGGATAGTAATCACATGTCCCGACGTTGGGTTGACACAACGTGATCATGTAACACGTTGGAGACCAACGACTTGTATGCAATCTAAAAAGGCTCTTAGATAGTTCGGGTCGAATAGGGCTGGGTTGTTTGAATGTTAAACTTCATAAGCTCCAACAATAGGTGACGCATATGTCGTAGTCGTCAAGCACGAACATTTAAGCTTCCTCCATCGCATCAGTAGTCACTAAATCTACTTACCCACGGATTTTCTTCGAAACAAACACACAACACTTTCGAGATATAGCATAGATATCGATATAGCATGGCACCTCAAAGTTAGAGATAGGGGTTGACGTAGTCCACGCCAAGGCCGCCATACCTCCCGAGCTTATGGTGGACGTAAAATAACATAACTCTTATGCGCCGTTTGCACTTGCATGTTGTCACTATATTCATTGTTGTCACTTATCATGTTAACACTTGTCCGCCTATTGACACTAGTTTTATAGTAATCCATTGCAGTGTTAATGTAAACCATGGTCTCTGCTTCTGGTGCAGATTTCTGATGGAAGGCCTTGGGACAGAGTTTGTGCGTACTTCACGATTTCGGTGTAGCTCTTTATTTTGCGAGGGGCCACATCGAGAGATCTTTAGCAAGAAGGTAAGTGCCTATTCCACATTCAATCGAAACTAAATGATATTGACTTTCCTCAACTTCTTTTCCTTAAACACGCCCTAACCAAGCATTCCGCAACATAGTCACGCGTGTATCTCCGACGTCATTCGCCATTCGGTGCACACACCATGTTGAGCTACATATCTTTATCCATGCATGGCTTATCTATTTGCACTTCTATGAATACCAATAAGCATCATTCAATCTATCTCCGAGGGCTAGTGTTAGGTGATGAAGAATTGTTAAGCACGCAAGTCGGCGTGTATGTTCTTGTTGGAAAACATGATACACATCTTCAAGATGTCTACTCGTCCGTTTGTCGCATGTAGGCTTTGCCCTCCCCCCTCCTCACCATTATATATAGAGCATCACGCATTCCAATAAGGCATTATCGCCACAGTAATCATTTTCAACACCTCCCACATCGCTAATATGTCTGGCTTGCATACCGCAACGATGAACTTAAGCACAGGTGGGAGCATCGCTACGTCTAGGAGATAGCCGTTTCGGGGATCCGATACGGTGTTTTTTTGGAGCGTGGGCGCCCTCGTCTTCGGAAGTCTCGCCCTCCATAACGAGGTCGTCGCTGGTGTGGTCGGGTATGATTTCTGCGTTTGTAGGCGGTGACATTGAGTTCGAACTATAGCTAGCGAAAGAACCCCACCATGCAAGGTAGTTCGGTAGTGTGAGTTCGATAGTCCACGGACCGGTATCACCCACTACCGACCCTCTATAATAAATGGTACGAGTAACGCATCGTCCGTAAGTACACATGGAATTTGCATAGGTAGTCGGGGAGGGGGGGGGGGGGGGGGGGGGGGTGAAAGGGCATTCGCACTGCAACGCATTTTGTGTTGATTGATATGTGTGGCTGTGAGAGTTGCATTGCCTGCTTTGTCTAGTTCAACGTTTAAGTTGCGTGCGGGATCGTGTTCTAGCGGCATGTCGACGCAATTGACCACCACACACCGTAGCCGACGGACGCGTCGACCGTCCCATAGCTTTGGTTACGTTCTTGTCATCACGCACCACCTTTCAGATGTTAAAGGAGGTATATGCGGGTAGATAAATATGCCTTTCGCGTCTCGATTGTTTTCGTGGTTGTGGTGATGTATGCCGACAAGCGATCATACCAAATCAGCCGTTCGAATAGCTTCCGCCCCCTCGTGGGTTGTGAGCCGACGGAGTTAAGCTAAGGACACTTTGGGGTACACGCCCCTAAGGTTTGACAAAGTACTAACTTTTCCTCGCGTGGGGGTGGCCCGTTCTTTACAAGACTCTGGTGTGTGATTAGTCATACAAATGTAGTACTTATCGTAGACATATCCCCGAGGCACTAGGGTATAGCGGTGCCAGCCGAACCTTGAACAAAACCCTAAGCTCTACACCCTAAGCCCCTCCAATCGGGTGCAGTGTTTTACACAAAACTTCACTGATTCACAAAACTTCTAGAAGGGACGGAGGGCCCGAGGGGCGGCCCAAATCAAAGGCGCGGGGCGGGGGCTCCAAGCAACGAGGCAACAATTCCTCGCACACAGCATGGCGGGATGCAACAGTCTATGTACTTCCGCTTTAGGGCTCCTGCATCACAACGGGCTGGCAAGTCTTACAAGTGCTGGATGGAGTGCATGACAGCTAAGTTCCCCTCCAGCCATCCCTTTGTCACCAAAATAATTGGTGCAGGATGCGATTGCCCTTTAGGTATGACGGGGGAGTGCGTGCACGTTCTTATGTGCGCTTTCACGGTGCACCTACTACCCCGTCATGTTCACATTGTCGGGGCAATACAACAACCAACAACATCGGTTCTATGCGCTTGGGCCGATCCCGGCAAAGGAGAGACATATGACGTCACCACCTCGCTTGCCCACATTCCTTTTATGCGGGTAAAGATGAAGAAGCGCAACAGTCATGCACGGACTGGTAGCGCATCTGAAAACAATAGTTCACGCCGAGTGTTGCAGGTTGCTGAGACTGATGGCTGGCGAAATAAGTTTATTTCGATATCTGACAAGGACATGGAGAGATTGAGCGATTCACGCAACCACCCGGCCAGAGTGGCTGCTCGCCATGCACTATGGAGGGCAGCGAAACGAGCACAGGGGGCTATGTGTGCAGCAGAATCGGCATTCGGCATGTTGGATGGCGATCTTCATTTGGATCCATACACAATTCGTCAACTATCCGTGATGGGGGATGAAGAGGCATGGGGGAGTGACACTAGCACCAGTACAGATGATTGCAGTGACGACAGTGGTGGTGGAACTTCATCTTCAGACAGCGACACAAACTAAGACTAAGCCCCTTCTATTCCCCATTTGCTAGTGTGCTCGCGTCTTCCTTGTTCCTAAGGGGCTTGTATAAGTTGCACAGGTGACCAACAACGTTGAATATCTTGGCCAAGATGTCTCTGTAGTACAATGGAATTTTCTTTTGGCTAAAGAAGCCCCAACCTTGCAACCTGCTGAAATGGCGCTCGACATGAATGCGGAGATTGCTTTGCCCCTTGTTTCCACGCCTCTCATCAATGGTGTACGTCTTTCTGCCATTCATCCGTCGAATGGGTGCCACCATTTGACAGCCAAGAGCATGTAGCTGCTCTGCCAACCTGTCAAACCCCTTATCAACAGGTATTGAATCTCCCCTTTTCAAAGTGAATGGGAATGGCGATGCTTGGAAAATCTCAATATCAGAGATTCGGCCCGGGAAGGCTTCGGAGCTGCCGCAATAGGCGCCTAAAGGTGAGATGCCTCCCAATATCTTGGCTGCGTGATAATGCTTGTAGTAGCTAAAGCATGTCCTACTAGCCTTTCTGCTGCATGGTTGCTGGATCCTTAGCTCTGTGCAATCTAGGATGAAGCGGATGTGGCTAGTGCCATACGCTTTCTTCCACTCCTCCATCAAGGGGCCCGTGCATGAGCTCGACCTTAGGTACAGGGAATTCAGCTTTGAAGAACGTGTCCATGAAACTAATCCAGGTAACGAACACCCTAGATAGAGTGCCCAAAGGTATGCCCATCCATGAACTGATAACCCGGGTACCCAGTCCAGTGCGTAGCTTCACTAATGTTGCCAATAAAGCATCCTCCGGGGTGATTCCCTTGATATGTCGACCCACGCTCTTTCTCTTGGCAGTGCCATTATCAACGGCTCGCATGCGGACAATTGTTTGTTTGCCATGCCAGTAACGTAGACGATGGACCTGACCGTTCCAATTAAGCCAATCAAAGAGCGCTTGCAGAACTTCTGCATTGTGCATGCCAATGAGTTCGGAGATAGCTTGATTCCACACGCTGCCGGGCAACATGATGTTATTCCATGTAAGTTTTAAACTTGTCTCTTCTTCAAGCATGGCCAACGCTGTTTGCACTCGACGAGTTTTTCGTTTTGAATGTTGTAGCATCGCTTCCATTTCTTGATGCATTTTGAGTGTCTCAGCCCTAGCACGCTCAGCAATAGCCTTTTCTTTTTCCAGCTTTTTAATTTTACGCCATAGTTGTTGAATCTCCACTGTCTTGTTTGCGTTTTTTTTTTCCAACTCCAAACTTTGTTGTGTGCGTTGCAAGATAGCTTTGAAGTGGCCGGACATATCTGGGCGGGGGGGCTTGGAAGCTAATCTAATTGTAGATAGACTGGGCGATGATGACATCTCGGGCCTCGCTGGTGTGGCGCCCGCTTCTACTCGCTGCCTCTTAGCCATGACTGCCGATTTGGAATTCGGAGGAGGGTTGCGAAGCGGGTTTGTCTGCCTAGTGAACAGTGCTCTTGAAAGAGGAGACAAAACTGCCCTTGTCTGAGCCCCAATACATGTGCTTCTCGTACTTGAGGCCGGCCTTTTACTTGTAGTTTGATTGATATTTTCTTTGTTTGCCATATCTGGGTTGCTTGTTGTTCCCCGGGGTGTATAACTATCGCATGGGGAGGAAGCATTTTTGAAAAGCTGAGCAAACGGGATTGGGGTTGCATGGGGCTTCAACTTCACGCCACCACCTTGACTGGGCACCTTGTCTTCGTCTCGAAAGTGAGACGTATGCACGCGATATTGCTGTGGATTTTGCAGCACTAGGTCACGGTCATGCGCATGGCACGGCATAGGGAGCAAGGAGTTAACAACAGACCGGAGATGGTCTTTAGAGATAGTCGATAGGCGGTGCCCATCTCGCTTGACGGGTTTTTTACATTGCGTGTGACCACAAACACAATATCGCCCTGCTCGTTTGTCGTCCATCTTTCTTGTTGATCAACAAAGTCTAGTGCGGTAAGGAAACTAGTTCGGAGACCGAGCTTGCGCTAACCGCGACTTCCGACTTTGTGGCGCCGCTCCATGTCTCGCGCGCGCGGGTACTTGTATCGGCGCCGGTATAACCCTGTAGCCCAAAAACTTTAATCCCCCCTCCGCGAGCTAGTACTTTAGCTTATTATGGAACAACTCTATAGGACCGTATGCCCGTACACGTCCCCGTACATGCGCGTTCGCTGGGGGAGTCTTGGTCCCACGCTCATCCGTAGCATACACGTACTCGCGCGTGACCGCGCGCGTAAGATGTATCCGCGAAGATTGACACAAAGCGCCCGAGAGCCGGCCCGTCCATAGCGATACATAAATAGTGTACAATTACACAAAGGATACCGACTTTTGAGGCGGTACTTGGCAGCGCGCCAGGATGCCAACGGGGTGCTCCGATAATAGGTTATGGGCCCTCATACGTGAGTTAAAATCCCGGCGACTGCACATGTCACAATGTGCCAATATGTACTAGTCCGCGTCCGGAACACCGGCGGCTATTATAGGACCGTATGCTCGTACACGTCCCCGTACATGCGCGTTCGCTGGGGGAGTCTTGGTCCCACGCTCATCCGTAGCATACACGTACTCGCGCGCAACCGCGCGCGACAGATGTATCCGCGAAGATTGACACAAAGCGCCCGAGAGCCAGCCCGTGCATAGCGATACATAAATAGTGTACAATTACACTAAGGATACCGACTTTTGAGGCGGTACTTGGCAGCGCGCCATGATGCCAACGGGGTGCTCCGATAATAGGAACTCCGCGCTCCGCACCCCCCGCGCGCGCCAGCGCGCGCCCTGCAGTCGGGAATAGATGTCGCGGGGAGTGACATCAAGCGAGGAATCCACATCATGCGACACGCCGAAGCATTGGGTGGACTCTTAAAACTTCACGTGAATATTAAGAGTAGAGGTGCGTCGAGCCGATTGGTTATGTATATGATAGCCCAGAGAGTTCGGGGAATATCCCTACATGGCATCGCGGAAGGCATTCATCCCTAGGTTGCGTCGAAGATTTTCCGGCACGCTTAAAAACTCTGTGCAACCAAACACCGCCCGAAAAGAGGAAGTATCCGGCTGAGATTGCATAGGAAGAGTGATGGAAAGACCATCAATTAGGCCAACACCGAGCAAAACACGGGGTGGCGCAGGTGGACGAATGTGTTGACCGCGCCATGTAATATGTAATTGAGGGCAAATGTGTCGTGCATCATGCATGGAAGGTGCGTTGATGCCGAAGGGTGCGCCATGGTCGTTATGCCTTGCATGGCATGTGATAAGCGTGTGGGACAGAAAACTGGAGAATTTTAACCGAGTTACGCGCACATGAGTTGTGTGTAAGACATCTCTATGGGTAACGATCAAGATGATCCCGCAGCAAATACAGTTGCCGACGGCCAACCCCATGACGCAATATACTTGAAAGGTGCCCACACTCATCCAGGACATTGGGCATGGCCTTTCACCACTCAACCCGACGAACCTACCCCCCTAAGACCGTAATATACACCAATCTCAAATCAACTGCACGAAAATATAGTTCAGCCTCTACCATCACTCCTCTCTACCACACCAGCAAACATGGCGACCTCCTCGCCACCGCCAAACGAAATGGCGCCGGTTTCACTTGCCATGGCCGACATCCCTCCCTCACATCCACTTAGCTCACACACAAAATAGATTTATGTGGTTGGTCACAACACCCGCCTCCTCCCTTGTAGAAATACTCTCATATGCCCATGTGCGATAAATTCATTAGCAATGGCCACATGGCGCGCAATTGGCCCTCAATGTCAAGCCTCCGACATGGTCGCCGCAATAGCGTACCTCAAGTCCTAATCACACTACTAGAACAGTCCAACGGGGGGACGTTGTGAGACCATCACCGCCGACTTCGGTGACAGACCAATTCAGACAATCACAACCGACACATTTAGCGAACTAGTCCCTAATCTATATACACCCACCATCCATCACAATTCAATTACCACTCGAAGAGTAAACGTTAACGAAGGCCTTGGCCACTTCTCCCTCACCCGCTACCCCGCAATCCTACGAAAGGACATTCTGCCCACACAACTCGGACCACCAACCCACAAACCTGCCTTTATTCGACTACTTGAACACCGCCTTGTACCTCCTTTCGCCACCGATACTCCGCTATTCGTAAAATTCGGATAGGAGAATGAAAACATCGCATAGATACTAACTTTTAGGACACCCAACACCTCATCATAGAAAAATATACCATGTTGCAAACGTACTCTGCTCACACTAGCCCGGCACACCGGTGGACATCATACATGTCGCCATGAGCTACACAAGCACACCCAACATCCTCACCCATCATACCAACATCACTTAACTCATAAGCCATGGGACCGATCCACCTGACAAATCCTCCCAACCCCCAACCCGCGACATTGCCCGTACAATATCCCCTCTAAACATACACTCTATCCAATGGCTACATATCAGCAGCTCCGCATCTACCGCATCAAATCTTACACCACATGTAGACAAATACTTCACCATCGTTTCCAATCTTCCACACCCATCCAATCCCACACCTAAACCCTACTTTACCAAGAACCTCCCCAGGGGGAGTAAAGCCCCACCACGCCTTCGGAGAGGATGGACAAGGAGACTCCTCGGCCTAAATTATGTATACTTACTCCTAGATGACATATGCAAGAAGGCCCTTATACGCTAGCCGGCATGTGTATGAAGGGTTTTGGAATAATGCATGTGCCCCGAGGCATACTAGATACGGCAACGATGGCTATGCCCTACCATGTCGCTACCCACTATCGCTAAGCACGCCTACCATTAGAGAGTACGAGTCCATGTGAGCGCGGATTCTTGCACTCGAAAAATGGGTACTCAACGGACGCGCGCAGGGCGGGGATCCGACCTTTTTTTTGGGGTTTCGGGTAAGTCGAATTTGTTTTTTTCAGTCCCGAATGGATACGAATTTGAGTAATCGGGGGATGAGTTGAGTTGAACCCCACAATTTTTTTCATGAATTGAATAAAACCTAAAGTCACTAGGTGATGAGACTGGGTAAATACCCAGATTTTTTCGGCCGGTCCGAACAAATACTTGGGCATGCATATCTCGATACGGACGAATACCTTTCGAATTTTTTTGTGAATGAATATACAGATATTCCCGAACTTCAGTCGGATTTCCGAGCCGGAACATGCAAGGAGCTGCTGCTGCATTATGTACTGAAAGATGATCATTTACATCGGATGAATATGAATTAAAAAAGCAATTTCTATCCCATACAACTTCGGAAGACCCTCCGTCGCACAGTGCCCGAAATTTGAGTGTGTTGACGGGTGTGCTTAAGGGGCACACCACCCTTGGGCGCTGTGCTTCATCACCGGGATTTGATTTTGAATCAATGATCCTCTTTCTGTTGTTGCGCGCATGCGCTTGAAAAAAACATATTTGTGTGTGAAAGTGATGTTTGAAATCTACATGGCCAGTGTAGATTTCAACCACCGCTTTCACACACAAATTTACACAAATTTAGCGCATAGAAAATTTCTTGCATGCAAAGCATTCGACAGCAAAGAATGAGGACACAATGATGATTACACAATAACACAATTTGAAGTCATAATTACACTTTCACACGACATCACAATCGCCGACTGCGCCAATGACACTATAACAACCGCCTCTCAACGCCATATTTCCTATTTAAAATTCCTCTCCTTCATGCGTCCTTGACATCCACACGACCCTGCAAGCAAACAAAAAACAAGTCAACAATTATAATGCAAAAACATCCTCTTTATACATGTCGAAACAAACACGTTCATATGGTGTCTCACCTTCAAGGGTTTATGGACACCATCAATGCATGGTTCAACGTCGACTCTGACGACCCCTTCTTGAAGTCGTCGTGCATCCTTCCTGCTCGGTTGAAAACTCGTTCGCATGCAGCACTGGTTGCCGGCTGCGCCAGGAATTGACGAGCCATTTTGCTTAGTGTGGGGAACTGAACCGCGTGCATACTCCACCACGACAGAGGGTCAATGTCCTTGTTCGCCACTTGGGGAATGTCTCCGTAATTGTCCAACTCGTCCTGCAACAGCACCTCAGGAATGTCATCACAGTCAGTGGACTTCCTCCCAGACAGTATTGCGTGAAGACCTGAAGTGGCTTTCATCATGAGGCGTCCAGTTGCATGCTTCTTCAGTGGAGACTCCTTCACTTCCTCCACTTCATCGTCGTCCGCTTGCTTCCAATCCCTACTCCACACGTGACGAACAGCGGACATGGTTTTCTGTCTAAAGCCCGTAGCATTCACCAAGTGATGATCTGGGAAGGTAAAGTCCAGAAGCTTGAAGCGGGGGTCCAAGAAAGTTGCAATGCCGATGTCTTCCATGTCGGACTCCTCGACATCAACGAAGAACCTCTTGACGATTGCCTCGCGCAGCGCTTCACGGGCTAGAGTCACACAAGCCTCCAACTTGCACGCATCGACGTGCACAAGAGAAGTATCTGCACGCTCATCTTGGTAATGGACCGGCTCAGAAGCCTCCAAGACGGAAACGAGGTGCCCAAGTAATGGTAACACAAGAGAAATTGTCACATATTCCTGCCCCTGCAGTTGCGTGACAATCTGAGCCACAGGCCAGAGCACACCTGCAATCTCTCGGATAATCTCCCACATAGTCTCATCAATTGCGTAATCCCCGTACTTCGTGCCGTCCGGATTAGTTGCACAGTTGTCCGGTACCTGAAGAAGAATAAAGTACACACAACTCATCTAGTGATCACCATCATGCACACTTATGATACAAAGGTATAAATAAGGGGCAACTCACGATGTTGTCATACTTGTGGACGGCCGACGCGTTGTGGACAAACCACACGGTCTGGGGAAACTGACCGAGCCACCTTGTTGCCGCCTTGGTGCTTGGCTTGCTCTCAGGAAGTTTCAGCTCTCTCTGGATATTGTACAAGGTCTGTGTACCCACGCAACTCCGAGAGTAATGGGCCGTTATACCGTTCATGCAGCGGACGGCTTCCTTGATTCCCTCGGAGTTCAAGAATATGTTCGCACACAATTGCAGCCCATGGTCGACGCATGTCGCCCCCTCGAAGTCACCCCATCCGGCCTTGATGTTGCTCCCATTGTCACATTTCTGTAACATAATAACAGTGTAGTTACTATGCTATCAAATCAATTATGCACTGGAGAATCATGTCAAAGGAGAAAACATTCAAACCAATCTTGCACCTTTGTGAAGATACATGCAGCGACTGTGTCAGTGTCCGGTTCACCAGATCCACCACATGAGTATTGGCCAATGCCGAGTCCGGAGAGCCCCAACTTCGTGGCCGTGGCAATGTTCTCACCTTCAACACCGGCAATCGCCGATTCTCAGGAACTGAATCACTAAGATGCAAAAAAAAGCAGAACAGTATTTTTGAATATGCACAAATGAAACAAAGGCGGCTGTACCGGTGTGACGGACATCCCCAAATGGCTCGCAGAACAACAACCTGTTCTGCAGCTTAAAATCGGAATCCACCCAATGCCCCATAACTGCGAACAGAGATATTGCATTCTCACCCCAAACATCGCCACTGATAGAGATCATCAGACCCTCCTCGGTCAGCTCCTGGATGTCGCCTTTGATGCCTTGCCATGCCTACGCCAAATTATGTACCAATCCGGTAAAATAGGGAAGAATTGAATTAATAATATACGAAGAAATTGAAATAACAACATAGGCCGTTAGAATACCTGCGCTGCTAACTCTGCAGTGTATCTCATGACTGTCTCACGAGACGGGCCCTTATACGCGCCACCCGAAATAGCGTGAATCCATTCACGATGCTCGGTGTCCATCTCGGTGATTCCGAAGGGTCGGCACCTCTTTGAGATCCACTTGGCTGCCATGAGATCGAGTGCCTTCTTTCTCTTCTTGGATACCTGTAAATCACTTAAAATGTCAGCACACCGACAATTTACGTATTAAAGCTCAATAGCGGGAGGACAACGGCATACCTTATGATCAATAACTGTTTGTTGTGTATCTTGAGCAACATGAACAAACTCTCCTGACTTCAGATCCTCAATGTAGACGTTGTTGTGCTTCAGCCTTACGTGTTTTATCATATTGCTTGTGGAACTACAGTAGGCTACAGCCTGCGCACACAAACAGCATTTGACCCAGAAGCCTTTGCCTTCCACCTGGTACTCCTTCGTGAAGTACTTCCATGCCTGTGAGGTTCGGCGTTGCCCATACTTTCCCTTCAACGACGCAGCAGGAATGAGGTCGTCCTTCGTCCCTTGTCCTTCGTCCTTCCCTTCCTCATCATCTTCGTATGTATCCTTATTCTTCAATGCCTCACGTAGCTTATTCTTTTGTTGTCGTCGAAGTTGTTCGCTTTGTTCAAACTCCTGCACACATCGCAGGAATCCAATCCTAACATTATCTCATGATAGCGAATCGCACCAACCTTCGTATTTATTGAATGATAAATGGGCATACTATAGCCTCTTCTCGATGAGACTAGAGTATAAACATATAGCGAGTGCGGACCGCACAGCCCAAAACACATTTATTCTCTTGTTGGTATATATAGACAAATGACAAGGACTCGCGAGGATGGTGTACAACCGAGCAGAAAGAGCGGACAATATTGGAAGCGGAAAAAAATAAAACAATCGTGCTACAGATCCATTTACACGACGCCTTTCAACGAGGCCAAACTAATCGGCAACATAGCTAGATCTTTTTAGTCTTCGAGGAAACAAACAATTTAACAGAGAAAGGGAAAAACAAGCGAGTAAAACGAGCGAGGCCTGCACAAAGCGATCTACTTCCGACCGGACAATGCACAAAATAATAAACCAACCTATAGAAGGAAACGCACCTTATCAGCTTGGAGCTTGGCGGCTTTGAATTGCTTCAAGACGTCCCCCCAGTTGCCTTGCCTTTTTACATTAGCAGCGTACTCCGTCGTGTTGGCCTCTTCGGGCAATCCCTCCCATCTGACATTATAACCGGGACACCCTACAATCTTAACCTCTGCGACAATAGAAGCGACACGATATGACTCGCGGCCACTATATATATCCCCCCGACCTTTAGCGGTCCTGTAAACAGAGTCACCGTGATCGTATGTCGACACCGATCTCTCGTCGCTTCCCTTACCACTACTCCCACCGTTGCTATTTTGGGGGGCGGGGAGAGCGGCAGATCGACGACCTCTACCTCTACCCATATTAACTCGTAGGTAGTATGTGGCGATGACTGCCACGGAGCGTGCGTATGTCAATACTATGTCGTGCCGTGCAACACAAATAGCTATCTATTAGTCGCGGTCTCAATTTTCGAATCACCAATCCTCATACACATGTATTCTTGAAGTGACGGCCCAGCGCATCGCTGTGATGATGTGGCATATTGGCGTGTGTCAGAGATTTTCCACTTGCTCTTCATCTATTGGCATCAATACTATACTACGGAAGATAGGCGTGATACAATCACGCGGACGTACGGTTGGAAAGCGCGTGGGCGCGTGGCACACGCTATACTTTACGCGTCTTATCCGATTTAGCCGAACTTTACGCGTCTTATCCGTATTCAAGTGAATCGATTTGCACTTCTACCATGACGGAGACCATCTAAGATAGAATATGTGCCAGCTGTACCCCGGGTTGGATAAATCCGTACATCTTGGGAATCCAATACAAACAAGTAAGTTGACGACTAGGTTTCGGGCACGGATGATCCATTAGGTTTAGGATTCGGATTGATTACAAACCCTTGCTCTTTCTTCTCGACATGAATCGAAACCTCCAAAAATGGTGAGACATTTGAAAATATTCAGATACCACTGGTATCGGTTCCACGCCCTGGACGCGCGGGCGGTGGGAAATAGTATCATCGAGGTTTCTTTGCCAAACAAGTATCCCGGTATCAGATAGGAAAGCCGGGGAAATGTCGGGGACAACTTATATGCGCGGAGGCACGAACGCTAGTTTTTTTCAAATGCTTGTCTGACCCCCCCCCCCCCCTCAAATGTTCTCGAGCTGAAGGGGGACCTAAACGAGGAGAGCCGTCGCGACGGGAGAGTAGCAACGACCTTGGGGCGTGATTAGGCTCGCCGTTCGCCCCTCTTGAATGACGACCGGCCAAGGCCGGTCAGCGCGGCGGTTCGGTGGGAGTGGGCCATGAATCGTGAAGGTCTAGCAAGAGCTTTGATTTTATTTGCATTCTTGAGGAGTGGATTCAATTCCAAATTTAGCTTTTCTTGTTTATAAACTAAATTCCGTTTTTAGTAGTAATTAGGCGGGTTTAGGGTTTACGGTTCTTAAGCCCCCGAGGAACATCGGCAAACACTGAATATAGTTGTGTCGATAGGTGTACATGGTTGGAGCTTACCCGGCCCAATAGTTGCTCCTAAGTGCCCTAAGTACCACAGCATTGATGGATGGACGTTAGACAAAATCCGATCGAGTTTCCTAGTATTGTCGTAAATAGAATTCAATTCCATTACCTATGTATGTGTCTAACGGTGGCTCTAGATAGATGGCGTAATGCCCGACTGTCCCTAAGCGTGATGCCCCCGGGCATCTTAAACCATGTTTTCGTATTTTCCACAAAATGCGGGGCACAGTGACAGCCGAGAGATTATTTACGCATGTGTATATGTCCCCTGTCCGAACGGCTAAAACTGTCGTCCAACTTGTGTATCGCGCGTTCACCCTGAGATGCCCCCCCTTCTCTAGCTTAGACAAGCTTGCACCTTGTCCACACGAAGCGAATGCACTTGTGTAGGTGGTTGTGAGTTGGGTCGTCCGCGTCGTCGGCCATGTGATCATGAGCGGTGCCGCTCGTGAGCGGGACGGGAAAAGCAACGTACAGTGTAAAATACCACGTTTTGAAAATAAAACGGACGTTATCTTCGGGCGATTATCGAGGTTATACACCAAAACATATGTCCCGCGTAATTTTAATGTAGAGGGCTCCATAGTATGTAGAACGTGGTTGGCACGGTTCGTTACGAAAGCTGTAATTGCGATGAACTTGTTACATTCGCGCTAGTGACCATCCCTCGTGGCATCTAGTGTTGGGTTTTGCGCCGCCGGCGGGCGATCCGAGATAAAATACAAATTATAATTCAACTAATCTACAACATGCAGTGGCTGTCGCCGGCTGTTGTACATGGACCCTCCCAATTAAGCCATCCATGAAACTTACCATTAGAAGCTACACCCTCGTCGCCTATTCCGCCCACTCCGAGGAACGTTGGACTGTTTATAAAACTCCCCCCGGGAGACTATACACATTATGTCAGTGGCGTTGTGTGGATGGAATGTACATGTGCGTCGTCGTTTGGTCGATCATAATGTTTTGCGTGTTTTTACGCGGTATGTGAAGACTTGAGGAGGAAGAGATGCAGTTATTGTATATGGTGGATGTAGAGCTAAGCCAATATGCGTGTGGTTTCGAGATGTTATCGTTCGATTACTTACTATGGGGGGTAAGTGCGTCGGGTGATGAGCTATGTGATGCGGATTAACGTAGATGAGTGCGGAGTGGCGGTGTGTGACTCATGAAATTGAAATCGCTTACAACATGTGCCGGCAAACTGGACCGATTGTTGTCTCTCGGGCCACTCTACTTTGCCATTCATGACTTATTAGCAAGTTGGGCCCGGGTCTCTTCGACCCGGTACACCTATCGACACACCTAGCTTCACTGTGTGTCGACCTTCCTCGGGAGTTAAAAATCTGTAAGCAATCGCAGCAATTGCCACAGCCCCCCCGCCTAAGCAGTAACAACGTAGTAATTTTGTAATCAATAAAAAAGATCTAAAAATAAATCCCTTTGCCGAGAAATGCAAAACTAAACTACTGCTCGACCTTCACGATGCACGGCCCGCTCCCACCGAACCGGGGTGCCAACTGGCCTAGGCCGGTCGGCGTTCGGGAAGGACGACGGTCCAGCCTAATCTAGCTCCCGCGTGACTTCGGTCTTGCCGAAGATAGGAGGGGAAAGGCTGGCAAAAAAACCCTCCTCGCGCGGTCGCTCGTCGATCCCGCCGCCGCATCCCGTAAACCCCGCCCCAAGGTCGTTGCCGCGTCCACCGACGCGACGGTCCTCCTTGTCGAGGTCCCCCGTCACCTCGAGGACAAGTGGGGGGGACCGAGACACACAGACATAGAAAAAATGGGCGCTCCTGCCTCCGCGCCTAGATTTTCCCCGCCCATTTCCTCGGTTATTCTCTGTGTGGTACCCAGGTACCTGTCAGGTAGTCCGGCATCTGTCCGTACCCTCCCCCCTCTCATCGCGCGTCCACCGAGCAGCGTTTGCTTGAGCGGGGGCCTCCGCGCTCACCCGGGCCCACGCTCAAGGGATCGTATGATCATTTAGGTATGTCGGGGCAGTGGATGTCGAAGAGGGGGGGGGGGGGGAGGTCACCGTAGTCGGATCCGGTGGGTCTCGGGCGCCCGGAAAATATGCAAAACCCTCCGTACATGGCTTTCCGGCGGCGGCTGATCACGAGGATCTCCGACGCCGCAGTTAGTCGCTCCTCCGCCTGCGACCGGCCACCGGCCTGTGCATTGTCTTGCCTCATCCCCCGGGAAGGTTCGACAGGCACAGGGATGGTCGACGGCTAGCGAGCGCCCTTTCCTGGCGCTGCTTCCCGGCTGGCCACCACCAGCTCCAACACCCGCCTCCCACCGCTGATCCGGCCGTACCCTCCTCGCCTTCAAACGCTCCTGTTGTATAGGCCCCAACCCCTCGAGGTAGGACTGCATTCAGTAGTATCTGACCGCGAAAAAACATATCGGACGGGCCGAGCGGGAGATCTTGGTGCCGGTATTGCACAGAAATTATTTTTTCAAAAGCCCTCTGTACATGGCTTTCCCGACACCTGTTGATCCTGCGGATCAAGCTGTCGGCCCTCTTAGCCCCCTACCGTGCGAGGCCTCGCACGGCTACGGGGTTTCAAGCGCCCGCCACGGGGAGGTGAGGGGATGCCGACAGGCTTGCGAGCGCAACCCCCTCCGGGGCCGCCGCCGCTGCGCCGCCGGCGGGCGCCGTGTGACTCATGACTATGTGGAGGATTTCCACTTCGGTGCCGGGCCAACAGTGTTTGAGGTCGTTCGCTAGGGGGGATACTTATAAGCTGCGCTCTAAGGGATAAGTTGTTATCAATGCAGTATTTCCATTCGCCACTTTGAATTTTTGTATTCGAGGAGTAGCGGCGTCGGGCGTTGGTGTGTCTAACAAGTATGGGTTCTAATAGGAGAATGGAGGCCAATGAGTGTGCGAGGGGGTGGAGCGAAGACGGGAGATGGTCATCCGGGAGGACAACGGAGCAAGAGATGGGGGACTCGAAGAATTTGCTTTCGTCGGCGTCGACCGTGCGAATGGGCATGTGGGTTCGGAGAGGTGGGGGACAATCGAGTGGTGTTATATTCGAGGGATGAAGGGGGTGTGCGTAGGTCTTAATGTGTTGACTGCCGAAGACCGCGGTGATGGTTTCCCATCAACCTCCGCCTCTTCGTTCGAGGAGTGACAGGAAGAGTTGGATGGCATAGTGAGGTCGCCATGCATATGTTCAAGTCCGTTTGAGACGTGTATGATATAGAGGCGCTCATAGCGCACACTTTTGAGGACCGCGAGATTTGAACGCGCGTGGGCACAAGTAATGAGGCGCGACGTTACTACTCGTAGTGTCCAAAACAGTAGGGCACGAGGCCTTGCTACTCACATCCCAAAAGATACCGCCCCCCTTACCTGAATTTTTTAGCCATTTGGATAGTATGTGACGGGTATTTAAAGGCATGCTAGTGATAGAAGACTTCATTAGACTACCCGTAATCGAGGATGGGAGTTTACAACTTGTCCCACTCCGTATTGCTCGCCGCCTAAATGAGTATTGATGACTGAATTCCGTAACTGCAGAGCGACAATCATCCTTGAGACAGATGAAATGAAGACAGCAGACGTGATGCGTGTATGAGATAATAGTAATTGTTACAGCAATCAGTTGCCCAGGCGAAACCCTCGTGAGGTCGCACTGGACATCATCCTGCCGTCAGCACGGGTATCAGGCCTGACGACATCGACCAAGTTTAGTATCGGTGTGCGAGTAATTAAAAGAATGAAGCTTCAAAAATATTTGAAACGGGTGGCGTGCCGCCCAGGTATCGTCAGCCTCCCAGGCACCCCTACTCCACGCATCATATGCTTGACCATCTGTTTTGCTACGAAGCGGAGTATTGCTACTGCGGGGGCTGCAAGGGCTGTGGGATGTCTTGCCATGCGCCCCATCCCGGACTCTTCTGCTTGGACGGGCTCTTGCTTCTCCCTACCATAGCTGGCATAAGGGATATTCGGAGCTGTTCCGCCTCGCGGCGCGCCGTCGCCTTGGCGACCGCGTCAGCACGGCGGATAGAGGCTTCCGTGGGGGCAAGGAGGCGGGAGGTGGACGGAGCTTTGACTGATGCAGCACTAGCGACGACGACAGGCGCCTGATGGGACTTGTTTCCACTGATCCTCGCCGTCGCCAGGGGCTCGGCTCGTCGCGCCCTGTCAGAAAAGCCAATGTAACAGAGAGTTCAGCCTCAGAAAAGCTCGTGCTAATCAAAAGCAAGACGCATTTCGGGGCTCAAGGAAATAAAGAAGCGGAAACGAAAACCCGTGATGGCAATTGTCTTTCGATGCCGAGAGTAATATTCCAGCGCGTGCTATGGCTGAATCCATACCCTGTTGACCTGCGCCGCGACGTCGTGGCTTGACTCATGTTGGGCGTGCTGACGTCCCTGTCAGGCCGCCGCCGATCCTAATACGAGAAAGGTGAACATGAAAAGAGGAAAAGTAAGACGTGATCGTTGAGTGACTCGTTAGTGCCGAATCGAATGCGTGGCTGCGTGTGGGGTAGTTGACAAGCAACAGAGCTATGCTCTCGACAGAGCACAAAATTGACGAATCAGCAAGACCAAACGCAAATCCGAAGGTCGAGGATGGAAACAGAATGCGGGAAGGAGGTGATGGTTATAACAAAACCTACCGATGATGTTGGCGGTGACTGGGCGACCATTCTCTCGGGTGAGGACCGTCCACTCACCGAGGAACGCGCCGCCGACTGAAGAGTGTGACTGAGTAGCCTCGAATCAGGCGAGATGACGAGGTGGGAGCCGGTTGCTTGCAGGTCCTGCAGCGGAACGAGCTTCCCCGCCAGCAGGGCACCTTGTTCCGTCATCTCCGACAGTTCTCGCTGACTGTAACCCGTGGCGCCCGCGGTCAGCAGGTTTTCAAACTCGCGCGGCTCCTCGCCGATCAGCGGGCCAGTGCCCGGTAGTTTTAACTTAGACGGGCTCGACGTCGTGCTACGCTCCTTGAGGGGGACGATAGCAGCTCGCTCATCGGCGCTGCCGTCATGGCGTGATAAGCTCTCGGCGGTGCTTCTAGTAGGAACCTGTAGCAAGAAAAGAAGAAAAAAGTTACTGTTAATCCCGTTTGATGAGAATGTCTCGGGTGACATCAGTGTGCACGACTGCAGTGGAGGCGGGTTGGAAGAGGAGGGGCACCTGAAGTGTAACCCGGCGGGGAGATGGGGAGGAGGAGCCAGCGGCGGGTGGCGGGATGCGGAGTTCGGGCGGAATTGCTTGGTCAGGGGAGGATGGCCTGCTTCCCTGGGACTGCAGCTGCTCTTGCCGAGTCCCGGAGCCCATCAACAGACGAGGTCGCAGCACTTCCGTCCGAGCACGCTCGCGAACGCCACTCACATGGCTTAGACGTGCACTGCAACGACAATCGAAATACAGAATTAATAGAGACTTTGAAGACGCACCCGCGACATACTATGGACCAAATCAATTAATGACAGCGTGTATTGCTGGTTGCCATTAGCTTCTCGTTTTCCTACTATGAAACGCGACTAAAGTGGCGTTCATAAGTCGAACACCGCGACCCGCTACTCGAGCGTGGGTATGCAGCGCCACTCTACTCCGCCGCGAAATAAAAAACGGAGCCGAGCGAAGAACGGTGTGAGCTGCATTGCGTGTAAGCTCGTGCAAAATAGCAAAATAGTCAGCCCAAGTCGATGGCACATCAGTGCAGAAAGTGTTGCCAATAACCTACCTCGGAGACACTTCCCCGGGTGTTCTCGCCACAGCTTGCGGACTCCTGGATTGGGCCGGCTGATGCGATGACGAAGTGTCCCTGCCCCGGTCAGAAACAGGGCTGCGGCCCCTTGACGCCACATCGACGGTTTCAGTGCTTCTTTGTACCACCTGCGCTCCCCGTAGCCCCTGTTGTAGTAGCGAGCTACGTAAAGTGTCGGGCGAGGTGGGAGACCCGCCCTGCAGCCGGTCCAGTGCCTCCCCTGCACGCGTGCTACCCTGCGCCAAACTGCCGGCCACCTCGCTGAGTGTGTTGGCCAACGCATCGACCACCGACTCCACCGACCTCGCTCGCCGAGAAAGGCCACCCTTTGATGCCGGAATTCTCGGCACTGCATCCGGGGGTATCAGCTCACGCAACGACCTTCGGCCTAGAGCAAAGGGCAGCGCGCGCGGGTCGTGACTGACCGTGGAGCCGAACGCACTGACCACCGGGACATCGGGCTCCAACTTCCGCGGCACTGTCGACCAAAACGATATCGGTGACTTTAGCCGACTTAAGCACGAGATTGTTCGCAGAAACGAAGGGCGTGATTTTTAATGGAGTATCGCGAAAAACATTGACGAAGAGGGTTCTTACCGGGACGGGAGGGCGGGGCGGAAGATGCGCGAGGCGGGTGGTGGGACGCTTGCTGAAAAGGTACAGGCGACGCAGATCTCTGCCGCGGCTGAGGAGAGCGAAGTGTAGTTCCGCACGGAGAGGATGCTCCGTCCGCGATCACTGGGCTACTCTGCATTGCATCGGGGCGGCGGTGCTCCTCGGTGCGCTGCTGAACTTCGTAGGTCGCAGGTGGGCTGGACGGCCGGGAGCCGAATGGGGCTCCGCCGTAGCCAGACCCCTGTGGCGACGGCAGCAGCTCAACATAGTCAGCACGCAGTTATATTTGTCGCTGCGTTGGTGAGATGGCCGAAAGGTGGGTGTGATTCGACGAGTGAGTATGGGCGACGACCAAGTTTAAGAAGATGTAGTTACATGAGTGGCGGGCTAGAAAATGCTAGTGTCATTGATTGATGAGGCTGTGATGTAGCGGGTGTGATGGAGGAGCGAGCGTGCAAGTCAGTACAGAATGCATGCATGAGAGGAAGAGCGGAGGAGTGGTGTTTCATCATGGGCGGTACCTTCTTCAGGTGGGCATGAACAGCTTCTATGGGCGGCGGCTGATACAAAGGAGCTGTTGAAGGAAAAAGGGCAGACGAGGGAAGGCACCGTCGTTAGGAGAAATGACAGTAGCGTGCTTGGCAATGGGGGGCCTCGCGTAGCAGAGCTTTGAGCCGAGACGGGGCACGGCATGAGCAGCTCTAGTCGCGCGGAGTTGATGAGCGCACTTACCTCTTCGTGGACTTGTGATGTATTCTGGCACATGTGATGTGTCGGAGCGCCTCTTTTCAGTTTCGCCTACCAGCAGTGCGCCATCCATTCGGGCAACAGGAAATGTGATACAGTCAGTCGCGTACCACTCCAACAAAGAGTGCTAAAGCAGTGAACAGGACAGAAAGGGGGAGGTTGAGGAAGGATGGAGCGCACAGCCTGGTGCGGGAATGTCACCGGTTGGGACGACACCCGGTGAGGGCTGATGCTGGGAGGTCCGCCTCTCCGGCTCGGGAGACTGTTGTGGCTGGTACTGCTGTGGTGGACCCAGTCTGCGATGCTCTGCTAGTACCTCCTCCTCCTCTTCTCCCTCCTGAACTTGCCCAATCCACCTCCGCTCACCGGACGAGTTGAGCAGCGCCGAGGCATCGCGGCTGGATGGTCGAAGGGTGGTAGATTCTGACTGGCGTCGCCGTGGGGAAGCAGTCGTCCCACTCTTTGATGTTCGCTGTGGAGACGATAGAAGGGAGACATAATGATATCAAGTTAGCTTCACGCTTCGCGATTTCCAATCCCTTGGCAGCGATGAGAGAGTTAACGGAACAAGAGTCCGCATTAAATATGGAAATTCAGTTAAAGAATCGACTGGCAACTTGCTTGGCCGAGGGATGGGAGCGCACCATGGATGACGCGCCCGCTGTTGTTCTCCGCGAACGCGGCGGCGCTGCCCGAGCGCCAAGTGACGCGGTCGACTGCACCGCGGCGATGCGCCACGTCATCCAATGGCGCTCCATGCACCGCTTCTCGCCGATGCGTTCAATCCACAGCTGCCACAGATACACAAGAACCAAAGCCGTTCAAAATGGCGATGGGCACAGACGCAGACCGAAATGGCGATTCAAAATGGCTCAAAAATGGCGATGAGCACACACACACACACACACACACACACACATACACACGAGCAGAATCACTCCCTAATAGCAGCAAATAACCACACAGACACAGAAACACATACACCCAATCTCTTTGTCCCACTCGCATGCAGACATAAATACAGTCGGTCACAGATATTTCTATATCCCGTTTATCCACACACACACACACACACACACACACACACACACACACACACACACACACACACACACACATCGCACGCATTCGTCTTCACGGTGGCACATAAACTGAGACAGTGATTCGCGGGAGGCACACCGGGAGCGCAGCTGTGAGGTCATCCAATTTGTTTTCAGCCACTTGCGTCCTCCACGCCTTGAGCACAAGCCGCATCACCTGCATCGTCCGCCACCCACAATTCTAATTAGGAAAACTACATAACATCCAGATTAACACGCATCTGCTAAGACCAAGCCAAGAAGAAAACAGGATGGAGTGCCATACGGGAGAGGTGGGTCTGAGTAGTGGACACAATTTGGCGGTGTATGATTGCATTGGCATGTCGCAGTAACAACCGCACCTGCAACTCCGCCACCTCGCGAACGAAGAACCCGCCCTCGCCTTTCCGCCTCGCCCGAAGCAGGCCTAGCATATTGCGTCGCATGCAGTCCACGTCCCACAGTTTGTCGACCGCTTCGGTGGAGAGCGCCGCCCACTGACCAGCGATACGGAAGCCGCGGGCCGCGCTCGCGCGCCAGCTCGCGAAAATGTAGCGGACGAGGGCGAGGAAGGAGCGGCCCGTGTGGCGGCCCAGCAGCCGTCCCTACAAGCCAAACGCAGACACCATTAACCAGCGACCCGCCTATTCTTCGCATCCGTTGATATAACAACACAACTTGGTCGTGCACGCGCGGTGGTGGGACATTGGTATGTGTGCAGTAAGCGGAACATTGTGCACAGGCACAGGGGGGGTCTGGTAGAAACGCAGGTGTGAAACGCGAACGAGGCAAACCCCGCGCACCAGTGCATGCCGTATGTGTGCTTTGGCGTCCGCACTGCCAACAAGCTCATCTAGCCGCTGGCGTGTCACAAGGGCGCGCCAATGTGAGAATACCCCCATCATGTCTGTCTCGCGGCGCAGACTCATTGAGCGCTCCACAAACGCGGCGATGGCGTCCAAGTTAGCACCCTGCAATCGCTGCATTACCAAACAGCGCGCGGTAACCGTGTTAATCATACCTGCCTTAACTAAATATAAATCACACCGCAATGCATTTTTTTGCGGCATTCAGGGGTGTTGGGACGCTGGCTTGCCTTCATGCGCGCCAACTCTGCCTCCGCGCGCGCACGGCGTCGCTCTGCCGCTTCCAGAGCCTCTTGGGGCACCAGCAGCTCCGTTGAAGGGCCCTGCAAGGGACGAAGACGAAAGAAGCCCTTGCTTATCAGCATAATGTGTATGCCCATAGCTCCTAGCACGACCGAGGATTGGCCCGTAAATACCAATTCCAAGACGCATTTTTACTTTCGTTAACGAACAGACTGACGTGACACAAAGGAGACCCCACCCGAATGTTGCCCGGCAGACTTGATAGCTCTAATGGCTTTGGCTGTGATCGCTGCTCTGCATCCTCTCGCTCCTCGCCCGCCTTAAGAGTCTCCACCTCTGCAATCTTGGCAGCCAATGCCGCCTGCAGTCCGTTCACAGTGTCCAACCGGCTCTCCGCCAACGAGGCACGTCCCTGCAAGCACAGCCAACTTACATGTGACACCAGAGACCACAAACACAAGGGTTGACGTGCATGCATGGCGTGTTTCCGCGCAGAAGAGGCATGTTTAGTCTGGATAGCCGCACCGCCAGCACCGCCGCGTCCTCCGTGCGTCTGTTGAGCTCTTCACCCAATCGCTCCAAAGCGGCGGAGACATCTTCATTTGCTGTCTTTGCGCGCACTTTCAGAACGTAGTCCTGCATACGCAGTGGGGAGAGAGTGGTACCCAGTGGCTTAACTTTGGGGGTTGACATGAAACGGGAAGGGGGGAGGGGGACTGTGCGACTGGCCTCCCACCTTGAGGCTATTCTGACTTGCAAGCGACGTTGCGCGATGCTCTGCAGCCACGCGCAGCGACTTCTCCTCCGCCACTTCGTCTGTCGCGTCGTCCAGCGCGCTCTACAAGACAGCATGAAATTCTCCACTTCAGACCATTCTAGCCAGCATCCGGCGTGGGGCATAGCGTACTGCCAGAGAATGCACGAATGTTACGGCACCTGCAGCTGACTGTTCTTGCGTGTCGCATCCTCCAGTCTACTATTGCGAGCCTCAAGGCTCCGCACCCGCGCCCCATTTTCCGCCAGCTGCACAAACACTCCGCCAAGTGAATAACCATCAAACACGGCGCAGCACAGGAGACATCCACGAATGCAGACGACACGCAGATAATCAACCACCGTACCGCCGAGTCTCGCTGTGACACGACCGCTGAGAGCGCTTCCACTTCACCAGCCAACCGCGAGTTCTCTTCGATGCGTGAGTCCAGCTCTTTCGCCTGGCCGAGGAACAATGCGCTCAGAAAAAATCTACAAACATCAGGAACCGAACTCTTGCACCTCTTGGTGAGATCGCTTGTGCTAGACAAAACCACGAGGAACAGTTGAGTGAAGAGGTTATATGTGTATATGAGAGCAAGGATAGCCAGATGGGCCGGGGAGGAGGGGGGAGGCTTGCTGTGCACCAGTTTCCTCATGTGTTCCTCCATGTGGTGTCCTGCACCGCCCACAGAGCCCTCAAACAGGCGGCCAATCATCTCGATGCAGATGGCGCTGTGACGGTAGTACTCATTCCTGCCTTCCGCGCTCGCCAATTTCTGCGCCATCGTGTCAATGCTGCTGCGCAGCTCGTCTCGGTGAGAGGCCATGCTAGCATTCACACTGCTCAGGTTGCCGATCTGCAGACGAACAGTCCCAAGCCACACTCACAGCCAGTCCAACACCAATATCAAACTCCCTTCCTTAAATCAGGGATGTGCCCTGCACTACACCAGGGCAGAGGCATCGCACCCACTCCCTCCCCACTCGTTCCCCTATAGTCACCCTCACCTGCTGCTTCAGCTCTTCAATCTCCTCCGCAGCTGACTTCATTCGCCGTCGCTCCGCAAAGTCTTGCCGGCTGGCTTCCTTTAGCCGCGCATTCTCCGTCTCCAGCTCACCTGCTCGCGCCTCCGCCACCTGACACCCGCCCGAAGTGGGAATGCAGCAGTATCCGTGGAGTAAACCTTCAGCTTTATGCCCATTGAGGTATGAGTAGAGAGCCAACGATGCCGAGAGATGTTGGTTGGGTAGGGTCGTACCGCTGCGCGCTCTCCCGTCGCCCGCACTATCCCCTCCATCTGCTGCCTCTCCTCCGTTGCATGGGCCAGCTGCTGCCTGGTCGCCTGAAGCTCCTCACCCATGCTAGCAACCGCCGCATCGCGATCCGACAGCGAGTCCAGGAGCTTTGCCTGTGTACAGTAGGGCGAAATCCAAATTAGGAAAAGGGAAGGACCTGTGTGTGTGTGTGTGTGTGTGTGAGTGTGTGTGTGTGTGTGTGTGTGTGTGTGTGCGCGCGTGTGTCTGTGTGCGTGCTGTCGTGTACACGAGCAGAGCCACAGATCAGGCAAACACCCAAAACGCTGCTGTCCTTCTCCCCTAATGTTGCAACTACCTGCTCCTCCTGCATGTCCCGCATCTGCTCCACCGTTGACGCCCACTTGCTCCGCTCCACCATGTCCCCGTCGCCACGCGTACGCGCCATCACCTCAACGTTGCCCTCCGCTGCCTCAGCGCGCGCAAGAGCGACGTCGCGCTCGTGACATAGCTGCCTACCACCCAAACAACCGCCTCAGCCACTGCGTCCAGATATCTCCACGCACGGACACCCACTCCCTCCCTCTGGTTAAGCACAGCCGCTTCAAACCTACTTGAATTTCTCCTCCATCATGCGGTAGTCTCCCAGGAAATTTTCCATCTGCGCCGCGGCGCGCCCATTCTCCATCCGCAATCGGCTTAATTCGTTGTTGAGAGACGCCTCTTTGCTTCGAAACTCTGTCAGAGCAGTCTGTGCCGATACTCCGTGGGTGTGAGATATTGTAAGCTCGCATATGGGACGCGCGCGTGCATGTGTGTGTGTGTGTGTGTGTGTGTGTGTGTGTGTGTGTGTGTGTGTGTGTGTGTGTGTGTGTGTGTGCATTGAAAAGGACTCTATGCGGCTAGGCTAACCTGTGCGTGCTTGAGCCTGCTCTCCTCCTTGCGAACGTCTGTGAGGATATCTCTGAGCTGTTTGCCATAGTGTGTTTTCAATGATGACATGCGCCACCGGTGAAACGCGGCCATTGCCTCCAGCCCGTTTTCTGTCTCTATGCGCTCCCGCGCCGCCATGATTTTGGCGGTGCCACTGAACTGCAGCACGCTGGCCTGCCTCCCACCACCCACCGCCCCCTCTCCCCCGCCGCCTGACTCCATTCCGCCCCTCTTGACCCCCACTCTGATGCTGCCCGCAGTCACCTCCTCACTGGGAAGAGCAAAGAGAAGAAGCAGAAGCTGTCAGTTGACTGCAATGACACCCCTCAGCTCCTCTCACAACTAGCAGCCACGGCCTCTGCCTCGGATAGACCGCCGACCCTTCGCCCCACGAAACGCCTCGGAGTTGTTGAGAAAAATGGGACGACCTTCCTATCAGGCAGTGACTATAGAGGGGGCGGGAGTGTTACGGAAGCCACACAACCCGCGAGGGAACGCGAGGGATAAATGGCAAGTATTGTCTCAGGCCGCTGGCTTGGAGGCTTGTGTGCGATATAAGCTAGTTGGTGACGTTGGCTGATGTGCGCGGCTCTATTTGGGGGTAGAGTGTCACGCGACGACGGGGGACAGCGACGGATTCCCTTGCCAGGTTGACTAGTGCGTGAGACGGGTGGCGTGATGGTAAATAACAGGGCGCGGTGGAAGGTGATGGCTAGACAGTAGGGCAGCGCGTGTCGAGCGGAAGGTGGACGGCGCGGCGACGAGTCGTCCGCGTTGACCACCTTGCGAGGACGAAGTGGCACGCGACAGGCCGAACTACCTGTGTGGGACATCAGGTACTAGTAACCATTTACAGGAACTATGAAACACGCGCCTAAAGAGCTGTGAGCTGAACCTTTTCCTCGACTGCTCGTCAGGCGCGAACAACTCGCCAGCGATGTTAGCATGGCTGGGCTCTTGCCCGCTCGTAGTCAATTATAAGCTTGGGCGGTGGCCTCTTCTATGTGCAACGCGGTGGTTGGTACTGTATATCCGTAGGTGAGAAGCGTACCCGTATAACGAGTAGCTCTACTGCGTTTTGCAAGTAAGTCACACGTGTCCTCGGACAAAGCCCGTCTCAAGAGGGACAAGATGGACCACTCCTGTTTACAAGTAATCCTTACATGGTACGCAACTCAAAAACAAATTGTCTCCACGAGTTCTATTGCCAATACACTCTTCCCGTAAAATCGGATGCTGTTGAAATAGGGCCTTTCGCGTAGGGCGGGTGTTTATCACGTAGGGTTTCTAGGGTTTAACAATTCTTTAGGTCGTTGAAAAGGCGGACCGAAACTTGTGTCGACGGTGAAGTAAAGGGTTAAGGGGGAAGCGGGGCACAAATGAGGCCCGTCACGGCTACCATATGACGTATTAGGGTTTGCGGCCCAACCCCGACTTCGGGGCATACCCTTATTTCGGCGCCCCGGAATTCGGATTTTCCACACTTTGGCTCGTGAATACTCCCGAAACCGGCGAGACAACATGCGGTTTTTTTGATCCCAGCATGTTGTCCGCAAGCATGGAAGCACGTGGGTGTGATGGCATGTGCCGTTCAGATGCTTGACGTGGGTGGGATTGGGGCCGGAAAACCACATCTTGGGAAGCTTTAAAAACCCTAGCTTAGCCGTAAAGCGTCCGATTGAAGCAACCCAAGCTGCAAATGGAGGCCCTTTCCCGAAATAAATTCACGTCAACAACTTGCCTTTTGCCTAACGCCCGGTGTCGCGTCAGATCCGCCGTCCGATGTCATCCATGCCCTCGTACGACAAAAGTCTTTAGGGTCTCAAAATATGTTTCAAAATCGACGAGCACAAAATATTGACAGGTGCTTAGCCGTTACGTGGAGAGTTTCACAAAAATAACTTCGTGAGAATCAAGAGCGCCGAGCCCCACACTCTTCCCATATAAAGTCCGTTTCTAGCGGCACGCATTTGATTACCCGCCACACACTGCCGCGATGGCCATGCAACTCGATTGTGGGATAGAATAATGATTTACGAACAACACACCACGGCGCGTTGTTCACTAACGTGGGCACATGGATCGGCACGCCCCAACTATTGTGGGCACCCACGTTGGATTTGCGGCCAATACTTTGCGGGCCGGAATTCGTGCATGTGCATGTTATGCACGCCTCTATGCGTGACTGGGTACGCTTAGTGTCGCGACAAGCCGGGAGACTACTCGACACTAGGTTCTCAGTATGTTTGCACAATTGTACAAGTATCCGCCGAGTGTATTGCGCCACGGCCGTCTCAAGAGCGGCGACACCGAGAATGGCATGTCGTGTGCGCTAGGTTTTCTTGCCACGTGCCCGGAAATAAAACCAAAGTGCACGGGCTAGGGACCTATTGGGCTTGAGGGGCGGTTGATTTGGAGTGTAAGCACCCTAGCGCTCGGATCGATGGCCTTTGAAGCTTGCGCATCGCCGGGCGTGAAAAATGGCGGGGAGCGTTTAAAGTACCCTAGCACGGGCCTTTATTTGGCTTGCGGCAAATGGCACGGCACCATGCGATCATGAGGCATGAAATGGGCAACGCCGTGACTATAAGACATATAGAGCGCTGATTGTTGAGTGTATTGGCGGAGCGGGTGTGCGGGTACCACTTGTCCATAGGATGCTAGCTGGACTAGGGATAGATGATATCATTCGGAAAATATCAACGCTTCTCGTGATGTTTTCGGATACCCCGAATGCGATATCTGCCCGAAGTCGCAGCGAAATGCACTTATAAGCAATCGACGATACCATCGATACCTAGCCCTAGATGCTAGCCCCATGCCGTCGATATTTTCTTCTGTGGATCGTCGTCGGTCCCTTCTCGATCCACGCACACCCTCGTCCGAGATAACCGCTGCTCCTCGCGTCGTAGCTCGCCACCTATCCTAGTCTTTCTTCCTCCTTCGGGGGCTTGGAAGAAGAGACGGCCATAGCCTCCGACGGTGTCCGGCTGGCGCTCTTGCCTCTGTGCTAGAGTTTTTCGCATGTCCCCGGTCCTTCGCCGTCTGTTTCCTAGCACATGTCTTATCGTGTTGTGTCCGTCCGCACCCTCCCCCGGTGGGTTACGATGCCATGGGGCCGCGTGTACGAGTAATGTGCCCTCTAGACACAATGCTTGAGCCAACCTATCAATAACACGGTACCGGCTAGGGGAGGATAGGTCGAACACGCGGATCGAATCCCCGCCCCCCAAAAGATGATGGGTACGGAAATGCTTATTCGAAAACCCAGGCGCCCGCCGGCGGTGCAGCGGCGGCGGCCCCGGAGGGGGTTGGGCTCGCAGGTCCGTCGGCATCTCCTCACCTCCCCGTGGTGGGCGATGGAAATCCCGTAGCCGTGCTAGGCTTGGCACGGTAGGGGCTATGAGGGCCGACAGCGCGATCCGCGGGATAAGCAGCTGTCGGGAAAGCCATGTATAGGGGGGTTTTGAAAAACTATCTCTATGCAATACCGGCGCCAAGATCTCCCGCTCGGGCCGTCCGATATGTTTTTTCGCATTCTAATACTACTGGTAACAATCCTACTATGAGGGGGTGGGGCGTGTACCTCAAGGTCTTTTGATGGCGAGGAGGGTACGGCCGGATCAACGGTGGGACACGGGCGTTGGAGCTAGTGGTGGCCAGCCGGGAAGCAACGCCAAGAAAGGGCGCTCGCTAGCCGTCGACAAACCATGTGCCAGTCGACCCTTCCCGTGGGGTGAGGCACGACATGGCACATGCCGGTAGCCGGTCGCAGGCGGAGGAGCGGCTAGGTGTGGCGGCGACGATCCTCAGAATCAGCCGCCGCCGGAAACCCATGTACGGAGGGCTTTTTCGGAAATTAAAGTAATGTTCGTACCCGGCGTCGAGCTAGTTGGGAAGCAACACTAGGGCATAGCGCTCTGTTTACATATCCCTCCGTAGGGCTACTAATGGACACATATGTACGCTAGACTCCGGGGAGTCCTGGCCCTCCATCTATAGGTGTTCGCTATAGGTGTTCGCAGCTCATTCGCGATGCGATGCGATGGGTTCATATGCACAATATGTTCCTGTCGGGTACCGCCTTTAGGCGGTACTTGGATAAGGCATACAACTCCGTTCCGGGAAGCGGCGGTTCTAACCCCCTTCATGCCATTCCGTATGTACATGGATTAACATGTTATGGGCCCTCCGCGTTTACTGCGGGGTTTACTAGGGCACCGCCCGGAGTTCATGGGATGATGTCCATTAAGGGGGAGTGTTTACATATCCCTCCGTAGGGCTACTAATGGACACATCTGTACGCTAGACTCCGGGGGAGTCCTGGGCCTCCACTTATAGGTGTTCGCTATAGGTGTTCGCAGCTCATTCGCGATGCGATGCGATGGGTTCATATCCACAATATGTTCCTATCGGGTACCGACTTTTGGCGGTACTTGGGTAAGGCGTACAACTCCGTTCCGGGAAGCGGCGGTTCTAACCCCCTTCATGCCATTCCGTGTGTTCATGGATTAACACGCTCACTAGCAGACCTGTCATATCTTAGCCATTTAGCTAAGTGCTAGTATCCGACATTATTTATTTCCTCTAAATGGTACCCGGGTACCTGTATCTTAGCGATATTCAGTGACTCTTTTATTGTCATCACGGCAGTACAACTGTATCGCCGTATTTTCCCTCGACAGTACAGAGTTACTAGCAGTATCTCCAGCCTTACTTTTAGGAGTGGGGCCTGTACTACGGCAGCGTTTGATGGCGAGGAGGGTACGGCCGGATCAGCGGTGGGAGGCGGGTGTTGGAGCTGGTGGTGGCCAGCCGGGAAGCAGCGCCAGGAAAGGGCGCTCGCTAGCTGCCGACCAGCCATGTGCCGGTCGAACCTTGCCGAGGGGTGAGGCAAGACATGGCACAGGACGGTGGCTAGTCGCAGACGGAGGAGCGGCTACAGGAGGCGGCGGCGATCCTCAGGATCAGCCGCCGCCGGAAAGCCCTGTACGGAGGGCTTTTTTGGATACTAAAAACAATGTCCGTACCCGGCGTCGAGCTAGTTGGGGAGCAGCACCAGGGCAGGGCGCTCACTAGCACGTCGCTACGTCGTCCAGCGTCATCTCCCGGGGGGAGGAGTAAGTTGGGACGGCAAGGAGGACAGTCGCGATGGGAGGAGCGACACGATCTGGCGGCGACGACCCTTTGGGTCGGCGCCGCCGGAAAACCCGGCACGGAGGGTTTTGTTTAATTCCGAGCGCCCGCGGCCCGCCGGATCCGGCTACGGTGACCTACCCCCCCCCCTCCTCTTCGACACCCACTACCCCGACAGACCTTCATACTCCTAGGGGTCCTTGAGCGTGGGCCCGGGTGAGCGCGGAGGCCCCCGCTCAAGAAAAGGCTGCTCGGTGGACGCGCGATCAGAGGGGGGAGGGTACGGCCACAGGCCGGAAAACCGACAGGTACCCGGGTACCAGACAGAGAAAACCGGGGAAATGAGCGGGGAAAATTCAGGCGCGGAGGCAAGAGCGCTAGTTTTTTCTATGTCTGTGTGTCTCGGTCCCCCCCACCTGTCCTCGAGGTGATGGGGGACCTCGACACGGAGGACCGCCGCGTCGGTGGACGCGGCAAGACCTTGGGGCGGGGCTTACGGGATGGAGCGGCGGGATCGACGAGCGACCGCGCGAGGAGGGGTTTTTTGCCAGCCTTTCCCCTCCTGCCTTCGGCAAGACCGAAGTCACGCGGGAGCTAGATTAGGCTGGCCCGTCGTCCCTCCCGAACGCCGACCGGCCTAGGCCGGTCGACGCCCCGGTTCGGTGGGAGCGGGCCGTGCATCGTGAAGGTCGAGCAGCAGTTTAGTTTTGCATTTCTAGACAAGTGGATTTATTTTTAGATCTGTTTTTCTTGATTACAAAATTATTACGCTGTTACTGCTTAGGTGGGGGGACTGTGGCAATTACTGCGGTTGCTTACAGTTATATAACTCCCGAGGAACGTCGACACACATTGCATATAGGTGTGTCGATAAGAAATGTACCTGGTCGGAGAGACCCGGGCCCAACTTGCTAATAAGTCATGTATGGCGAAGTAGAGTGGCCCGTGAGACAGCACTCGGTCCAGTTTGCCGGGACATGTTGTAAACAATTTCAATTTCAATTTCAATTTCAATTTTTTTAGCAGTATCTCTTCTAGATAGTTCTTTTCTAGATAGTTCTAAGAGCTTGTGCGATATGGTTAGATAGACGGTACATGTAACCTCAGTTAACCGATATCATTAGTAATAGTTTGGTTTAGTTAGCAGACAACACAAGCTACAGGTTGTAAGGCTGTTTCTACAACACCTAAGGTGTGGATATTTAAGACGGGGACTTACTGGTAGAGAAGAAGACCGGTACATAATAGAGTTACGCCACACCCAAATTGTAAGAAACCCTGTTCCTAAGACAATCTTACTAATTCTCTCTACGCTGTATAATTAGATCCATAGATTAGGTTCTACTATTAGTCTAAGGTTGCCAACTTAGCCTAACCAAAGTAGCACCTCACACGTGGTTTCGGAGCTTCAGAACAGCTAGACGAGACGAAGATGTCTAACCGAGCAGGAGAGAGACTACCAGAGGCAGTCGATGGTCGACCAGAGGGGGCGCCTTCTGGGCCGACACAGCCGACGTCGACAGATGGTGGAAGACAGGCAGTGCGAGAAGGATCGAGTCCCACGATGGAGCCTATGTCGGTACACGTCACCAAGATGCTACAACGACTAAGTAACCGAGTTGACACTTTTTCGATTGAGCTATCTCAACTGCGTGACCACGTCGACAACGGTTTCAGACATTTTGAAGGACGAGTGAACAGAAGCCGAGAAACGGAGAATTTTCTTCGAGGAGAACAATTGAGATCGGAGAGGACGCGAGAGATGCCAAGCATGATGCCGAACGATGTCAAACCAGCCAAGATCAAGAGCATCGCTACGACTAACATCGACGAGCTGAGAAACTGGTTCCGACATGCACGAGGGTATCCACGGTATCACAGCGTTAACCCTGAAGAGCAAAGAGGAGTGTACTGGGTATCTGGCTTTTTGGAAGGACCACTATCGAAGTGGTGGTACTCCCAAGTTGCGCAGACTAGAGATGAAATCGGTGGAGGATTTTCCGGAGTTTTTGAGATGGAGAAATCCTTAATTCAGGAATTCTGCGGAAGAACACCGGCGGAACAAGCGAAATTGAATTTGGATAAAGCGCGACAGAAAACCACGCTCATGAAGCATGCAAACTATTTTCGAGAACAATTATTGGAGCTTCCTCACCGTCACAAAGAAGATAACGTACATCATTTCCAGCGCGGTTTGAGACCCTCGATTCATAAGGAGGTTGCCCTGAAAAACCCTAAGACCCTACACGAGGCGATTCAAGCAGCTCTGCGAGCGGAGGCAGCGGGGACCAAGATTGAGACTACCCAACGTTCGACAGGCCGATTGAACGCCATCGAAGAAGACAGCGACTTTTCAGAGGCAGCGGAGGAGATCGACAGTGAGTCGGAGGAAGATTCGCATGGCGCGACCGAAGGAAAGCCGCGGGAGATGTACGAGATTAGACGCCTCACTCAAGAGGAGGTGGACAGATTTAAGAAGGAGGGCAAGTGCTTCATTTGCCACAAGAAGGGACACATCGCTATCGACTGCCCAGACAGAAAGAACAAGAAGAACAACAGAACGAAGAAATCCCGGCCGGGAAAGTGAGACCTGAGTCGGCAGCTCGCGGCAAGCTGCAGGATGAGGTTTCGTCTCCTACAACGACTCAAGAAGAGACCAGAACAGAAGAAGTACGAAACCCGTTACCTCAAACGACATTGAGGCCAGTCTTTAGGAGCAAGGACTTTGGCGACTGGATGATGAATAGGGAGTATTTCCTGAAGTACTCTCAGACCTACGGACCTTTCGACTTAGATGGAGCTAGCGATAATGACGGCCTTAATTCTCAAGTGGCGGAGGATTTTTGCTGTCCTGCGCGCCCATTTCAGAAGAGAGATTTACAGAAGTACCGGAGAATTTGGCTAAATGCGCCATTTAATGAAATAGAAGATTTTTTGGGCCATTATTTGCGGAGTAAACTGCTTCATCCCCATCTGAGAGCGGTTATAGTGGTTCCAAAATGGAGGGCAAAACCATGGTTCAAGCTGCTGCGAAATTTCCGACTTGTCTACGAGTTGGCGGCGAAAGAACATGTGTTTACCTGCCCTACGAACGACGGAATAGAAGGAAGAAGGCAAGATGTTGGACCGACAAGATGGACGACGCAAGTCTACGTCGACGACACCGATCGAGTTCGATTTCTGCCTCAGAACCTACAGAATCCCCCGAAGACCTACTGGACTCACTCGACGACTCTTGTTACCGATGGCCGACGAGTGTTACTAGCGAAAGAGGACACTGGCATGGTCTGGTTTCCTGGTGGCAAACAGGAGATTGAAGACGCGACCCCGGAATACACAGCAGTGCGAGCTCTTACGGAGACAACTTGATTTAAGGTGAGCGAAACAAATTTACGCCTTTTAGGGACGGAGTCTTCCGGACAGAATAAGCGCTACGTGTATATCGCTCGCGTTCGACCCGGATCGATACCGGACGCTACGTCAACTTCTCAGGCAGTATGGGCCACCTGGAAGGAATTAATTTCGGCACGGCGTACGGGTAATCTAGTCCGTGGAGATCAGCAGTTCCCTCTTCGTTACGAGACTTTTGGGAAACCGATCGACGGGTGGATGAACAAGAACGTCCGACTAGAAGACAGTGTTCCTGCGACGCTACATGTATCCACAACCCAGTCAGGAACAAGCATGTTTGTGTTGGGAGGCACCTTACGCGGACATCGATGCCGTATTTTGGTTGACTCTAGCGCTTCGGAAATTTTTTGCAAGGCTGAGTGGGTACGGGAGCATCACATCCCGACGGTTACTGTAGAGAAATACCGGATAAAATTGGCATATGGTAGTACAACTACGACTCGCCAGCGACTACGGAATGAAGTGCTCACAGTAGGGACCCTGGATATACGTCTGGACGCAATTATGACAGAACAGGATAAATTCGACATCATCCTCGGTCAACCTTGGTTACAAGCCGTCAACCCGGATATAGATTGGTCTACTAAAACGATTCGCGACCGTAAAACTGGCGAAGCTATGGTGTCTGGCGACGAGTACACCGTACCTGTGGCAGTACATCACTTGGAGGCGGATGCGATGGCAAAGCTTCTTAGACAACAACCAGCAGACCTCATCGTGATTGGACTACGAAAAGTACAATACGCGGTCGACGACATCAATACTGATCAACAACCTGAGTGGACGACTTCGTTACGAGATTCCCTGAATGAGTTTACGGACATCATCAAGGAGCATGTCGGTCTACCGCCAACTCGCGAGTGCGACTTTGAAATTAATTTGGAGTGCGATGAACCACCTAAGGAGCGAACGTACCGTATGTCACCAGCAGAACTCCGGGAGGTTTAGGTACAGTTGCAAGACTTACTCGCAAAAGACTGGATTCGTCCGTCTAAATCTCCGTACGGTGCCCCGATTTTATTTGTACGCAAGAAGGATGGTACCATGCGCATGTGCGTAGACTATCGGAAACTCAATGACCTTACGAGGAAAGACCGAACACCGTTACCCCGGATTGATGAATTACTCGACTCGCTATATGGGGCTCACTATTTCAGCACGTTGGACCTGTATAAAGGCTATCATCAAGTTCGAGTCAAGGAGCGCGACATACATAAGACAGCATTCCGAACTCATTACGGATTGTTCGAGTATTGCGTTCTACCCTTTGGACTTTGTAACGCCCCAGCTGGATTCCAAGCGATGATGAATCGAGTTTTGGCCCCGTATCTTGGCAAGTTCTGCGTGGTATATTTGGACGACGTGTTGATCTACAGTAAGACGGCCGACGAACACCTCGAGCATATTCGACTCGTGTTACGAGAGCTGCAGCGACACCAATTGCATATCAAACTCTCTAAGTGTTACTTCGGACGATCGAGCGTCAATTTCCTTGGGCATGTGGTGGAAGCTGGACAGATCCGAATTGACCCCGACAAGGTGGAGGCAGTACAAAATTGGCCCCGACCGAAATCTGTGACTGAAGTACGTGGATTTCTGGGACTTGCTGGATATTACCGGAGGTTTATCAACCAATTCGCAACCCTAGCAACCCCATTAACGGACCTGACCAAGAAGACACCGGAACTTCGCTGGACTCCTCAAGCCGAGTCAGCATTCGAGCAAATTAAAGACGCGATGGTACGTGCACCAGTCCTGGTAATACGTGACACTTCTCCTAATGCAAGGTACACATTGTACACAGATGCTTCTGGATTTGGAGTAGGAGCTGTGTTGTTACAAGACCAAGGTATTGGATTACAACCTGTTGCGTACCATGCTCGAAAGATGAACAAGCATGAGGTACACTATCATGTCCACGAACAAGAGCTACTGGCAGTTCGCGACGCTCTACTGAAGTTCCGTTGCTACTTAGATGGCGAGGCGGGATTTACAGTAATTACGGACCACGACACGTTGCGACACTTCTTTCGGCAGCGCGATTTGTCTACTCGACAGGTGCGATGGCTTCAAGTTTTAGCACCTTACCAGCGACAGATGGACATCGTATACAAGAAGGGAGCGGTCAACCATGCAGACGCTCTGTCTCGCCGACCTGACCTGAAGGACTCATTACAGAAGCTGCAACTGTTACGCGATTGGACCAACGACGAAGCAGAATGCGAGTTACACGCGCAGATTTTTTCCCAAGAATCCCGGTTACATCCTGACTCTGGACTTCATGCGGAAATCAAAAGCGCTTATGACTCGGACAAATATCTGCTTACCCGGAAGTCTCTGCCTACCTGACTGGTACGTCAATCTAATGGACTCTTGTACGCCTACGGGACAAGACTGTATGTTCCGAACGTCTCTACATTGCGATCAAGAGTACTGTACGAACTACACGACGCACCGACCGCGGGACACCCTGGTATTATTCGACTATTGGCAGCAGTGACCCGGACGTTTTGGTGGCCTAACATGAAGCGGACAGTACAACACTATGTACGCAGCTGTGTTACATGTCAACGCAACAAGGCAGCGCGACACAAGCCTTATGGACTCCTTCAATCGCATGAGGTACCGACCAGGCCCTTTGAGCATGTATCGCTTGACATGATTACGGACCTTCCTGAGTGCGATGGGTATGATGTTGTGGTGGTATTCGTCTGTATGCTTACGAAACGGACGATTGTCGAGCCAATTACGAAAACGATTACATCGGAACAATTAGCAAAAGTTATGCACCGCGCTGTTTTTCGGCATTTTGGCTTACCACGGAAATTAATATCCGATCGAGATCCCCGGTTTATGAGCGACTTCTGGCAAACCCTATTTAGGGCTGTTGGCACCAAGCTTAATATCTCTACGAGCTATCATCCCCAGACAGATGGCCAAACCGAACGAGTAAACCAGACATGGGAGCAAGTCATACGATGCTATGTGCACCCCTTGCACGACGACTGGGTTCAACACCTTACCAACGTGGAGTTCGCGATCAACGCAGCGGTTTCTACGTCAACGACTATGTCTCCATTTAAGACAACGCTAGGATTCGAGCCGACATCTCCAACGACGGCTACATTTGAAGATAACGAGCCTAGCCGTACTTTACCGGAGCAAGTGAAGATTCTGGTCGAGATGCACAGATTTGCCCACGATTGCGTCAAAGCAGCCCAGGCAAACATGCAAGACGCTGCAAATCGGCACCGGTTACCAATACCTTTTAGAGTTGGCGACAAGGTTAAGCTCAAGGCGACAAATCTACGGTTTGTACAACAGCCATGTTCTAAACTACGCGACCGCTACATTGGACCGTTTCTCATTACGGAGGAAGTTTCCCCGGTTGCATTTCGGCTTAAGCTACCCCCTGGAGTACGGATTCACGATGTTGTACACGCCGGTCTACTGGAAAGATGGAATTCAGAACCAGAACAGGCCAACAGTGCGCAGCCAATTCCGATTGTGCACGATGCGAAGCGATTTGAAGTCGACAAAATACTCGACGTGGCTTTTAACTCCAATGGCACGGGACTTTTGTTTAAGGTCCGCTGGGCAGCACCGTTCAACGTACCTAGCGAAGACACTTGGGAACCCATGCGAGGAGTCAACCACTTAAACATCTTTTCCGAATTCCTTCGAACAGATGTTTATCGAGAATTTTCTGGCACTCCTGACTTTGTCAGATTTCGCAATCGCTGGCCTACAAGAACCCCCAAGAAGCCAAGACCCTGAGTACTGCACAGCGAGGACGCTGGTGCTTAAGGAGGGGAGAGTGTCATATCCTAGCCATTTATCTAATTGCTAGTATCTGACATTATTTATTTCCTCTAAATGGTACCTGTATCTTAGCGATATTCAGTGACTCTTTCATTGTCATCACGGCAGTACAACTGTATCGCCGTATTTTCCCTCGACAGTACAGAGTTACTAGCAGTATCTCTTCTAGATAGTTCTTTTACAGATAGTTCTAAGAGCTTGTGCGATAAGGTTAGATAGACGGTACAGGTAACCTCAGTTAACCTGTATCATTAATAATAGTTTGGTTTAGTTAGCAGACAGCACAAGCTACAGGTTCTAAGGCTGTTTCTACAACACCTGAGGTGTGGATATTTAAGACGGGGACTTACTGGTAGAGAAGAATTACGCCACACCCATATTGTAAGAAACCCTGTTCCTAAGACAATCTTACTAATTCTCTCTACGCTGTATAATTAGATCCAGAGATTAGGTTCTACTATTAGTCTAAGGTTGCCAACTTAGCCTAACCAAAGTAGCACCTCACAAGACCGCTACGTCGACATGCTACATCTCCGGGATGGGGAGCGTAAGCTTGGGCGGCAAGGAGGTTGGTCGCGACGAGGGGAGCGACACGATGTGGCAACGACGACCCTCGGGGTCGGCGCCGCCGGAAAACCCCCTACGGAGGGTTTTGACTAATTTCCGTGCACCCGAGGCCCGAAGGATCCGGCTACGGTGACCTCCCCCCCCCACCCCCCCCCCACCCCCCTTTTTCGACACCACCTACCCTGATAGACCTTCAGAAAGAGAGTGTGGGCCCGGGTGAGCGCAGAGGCCCACGCTCAAAAGAGGATGCTCTGTGGACGCGCGATCAGAGGGGGGAGGGTACGGGCACAGGTCGGACTACTAGACATGTACTTGGGTACCAGACACATGAAAAGCCGGGGATATGAGCGGGGGAAATCTAGGCGTGGAGGCAGGAGCGCCAGTTTTTCCCTATGTATGTGTGTCTCGCCCCCCCCCCCCCCCCCCCCCCCCCCCCCCCCCCCCCCCTTGCCCTCGAGGTGACGGGGGACCTCGACAAGGAATATAGTCACGCCGGGAGGAGCGGCAACGATCTTGGGGGGGGGGGGGTTTACGGGATGCGGCGGCGGGATCGACGAGCGACCACGTGAGGAGGGGTTTTTGCCAGCGTTTCCCGTCCTATCTTCCGCAAGACCGCGAAGTCACGCGGGAGCTAGATTAGGTTGGCCCGTCGCCCACCCCGGTTCGGTGGGAGCGGGCCGTGCATCGTGAAAGTCGAGCAGCAATTTAGTTTTGCATTTCTTGACAAGTGGTTTTATTTCTATAAACTTTTTGGTTACAAAATTATTACGCTGTTATTACTTAGGTGGGGGGCCTGTGGCAATTGCTGCGACCACTGACAGTTTTTTAACTCCCGAGGAACGTCGGCACACATGGCGATAGGTGTGTCGAAAGGTGTACGTGGTCGAAGAGAACCCGGTATAAACTTGCTCCTAAGTCATGTATGGCTGAGTATAGAGGACCGATAGATGGCTGCCGGTCCAGTTTGCCGGTTCACTATGAACAATTTCAATTTCAATTATTCGAAAACCCCCCGTACCGGGTTTTACCGGCGGTGGTCCATCTTGTGGACTACCGCCGCCATACCTTGTCGCTCCTCCGGTTGCGAACCTCCTCCGGCATGCGTAGCTTCTCGCCTCGTCCCCACGGGAGACTCGAGTATCACACGTTTGGTCGGTTGCCAGCGAACGCCATGCCCCGGCGGTGCTTCCCGGTTGTCCGCCGTCAACTTTAACGCCCGTCGCCAACTCAGATCCACCCGTACCCTTTCCGAGCATTGCGCCGTCGCGATAACGCAATGCGCACTACATGTAGCACTCTTATCGATGGGTAGGTACCGACTAGGGGTGGAGTTGGTCGAAAACATAGATCGGGGCGCCTTCCGCAGAAGATGTTGGGCTTGAACATATTTAGCAGAAAATCCCCCGTGCCATGTTTCACCGGCGGCGGTCGATCCAAGTGACCTCCGCCGCCATGCCGTGTCGCTCCTCCGGCTGCGACCTTCCTCCAGCCTCCGTAGCGTCTCGCCTCGCCCCCAATGGAGACTCGAGTCCCACATGGTTGGTCAGTTTCAAGTACATGTTTCCTGCGAGCCCCACATGTATGTTTCAGCTGCCTATGGAGGCAGACTGCTCCCACGCATCTGCACATGAAACAAATCAAACGCATGTTACGCTACTTCAACGGGACAAAGCCCATGGAAATCAGAGCATTCCATGACAACGCAAATGACATCAAGGTGTTTTCAGATTCATATTGGGCAACGGACGCGACCATTAGACGATCTCGGTCAGGAGAAGTGGTCATACTCAACGGTGGAGCGGTCATATGGACATCCAATTAACAAGAGATAGTGGCTTTATCCACCACAAAGGCGGAATACGTTGCAGTAAGCCGCTCTTGGCACAGCGGTGTGCATTTTCGGCAATTCATGCAAGATATCCACCAACGCCAACACGGTGCCATAACAATTTATGAAGACAACGAGGGAGCGGTCAAGCTCGCCAACAAGCCCATGGCTTTAAACAAAACAAACGCATCGACATCATACCACAACATTCGAGAGCTGCTGCATGCAGGGACGATCGAACTTGTATGTGTGATAAGTGGGCATGGCCGACATGCCGGCCGATGGTCTTACGAAGGCGCTAGCGGAGCCAAAGCATACCATGATCTTCAGACGCCGCGTGGGAGCGTCAATAGGGTCGGTCGACAGTCATGTCTTGGGTTAGGCAACGGACACCCGATTCCGCTTTGCAAAACAACGCGTAGTTTGTACACACCGCCAGCATTGCCCCGAATATGGCGATGATATGTCGTGTCGGCGGTGTCCATGTCAAGTATTCGCGGAGCTGGGCTGCGGCGTCGAGACGGGCGAGAGCCAAGGGAGCTGGTGACGGTAAGTGTGAGTCCGCTGCTAGTAGTCGTTGTTGCGGCATTTCGAGTCCGCGTCGTGCGTCAACGAGGAGTTCGCCGACGGCGATCGGTTGCCGATGGTTGTCGCGGAAGAACTTGGTTACTGTCGAGTAGAACTGTTGCAGTGAGGCCGCAGCGACGGTTCCTTGTAATCCGAGCCAAGCCGTGTAGCGGACGATCGATTGCGTGGTGGTTTGCAAAGGGTAAATGCCTTCCTCGTGGCAAAACGCGGCGAACTAGTGCATAATGTTGTCGTAGTTTGCATAGTTGGTCAGTGCGAGAGAGCCGCTCATGAGGTTGAGCGCCGTGGTCCGGATGTGGTCGGTTCCCAACATAGTGCGTAGTTGGGCAGTCACGGTAGCTGTCCATGTGCGTGGGCGTCGGGTTCGCGGCGATGGTAGCGGGCTGGGAGTGGTCGTACCGGTGGGCTGTAGGCGAGGGGGCGGAGGTCGGCGCTTGGTAGGCTTTTAGTTCGGAAAGTGCGTCCTATTGCGCCCCGGTACGTGTGTAGCCATGCCGGCGTGGTAGCCGAGAAGCCACTATCGCTCCATCTTGGTCGTCCGACCCCCGCGCGAGCCTTGCCGTCCGGGGAAGAAAAGGTCGTGTGTAGCGGGGTAGTGGATGGTTTCGGTGAGTATGTTGTGTAGCTGTTGGAACCACGGCTTGTGGGGGCAATAGGGTGCGATGACGGTAGCTGTTGCGCCCGACTGGTGCATCTTCGCGGACAGGGAGGGTAGTGCGTCCCAAGGGGGTTGCAATAGTCGGTTTTGCGTTGCCATGCGGCGTCCGGTAGGTGTAGGCAGTCTATGTCCTCGCATTTGGGGCCGCGCCATTTGGCGTTGAAGCGGGGGAGCTACGTGTTTTCCATCGACGCGAAACGGTCCATAGAGTGTGGTCCCCACTCGGCTTGCGTGTAGCTGATAATCCGAGGGTTTAGCTGCCAATCGTCGCGGTCGAGCTCCCGGCTCATGCTGTTGTCTGCCCATATTTTCGCTGTCGAGCGAATGTACCCGGGTCGGATGATGACGTCGTTGACGTCAAATAAGTGCCACAACCTCCGTAATTCTGTCATCATTACGGGGGAGCGTGTGGCTAGCTTGGATAGCGCAGCCACGACTGCGGTGTTATCTTCGTGCAGTAAGACGTTGCGTCTCCGTAGCTGTGGTAGAAAAGACTCGGTTGCAAGTCGCACGGCTCGTAGCTCCTTCATCGAGGTGATGTGTTGTTGCCGGTCATCGTCGTACCAAAGCCCGTGCGCCTGGAAATTGGGGTTGTCGTTCAACACGGCTCCCCATCCGCAACCACTTGAGTCCGCGTGAAGGAAGACCGTCTCGATGGATTTGTAGATTGAGCGCCCGTTGTGATGGTCGGGCATTGTCCGCCACCACTCGAGATCTCGCTTTAGCTGGTGTTTTAGACGGACTCGACCACCCCATCCTTGTCGCGCACTCAACACGGAGTGAAATTCGCGTAGAAAAAAAGCGTTGGCGCGATGGCGAGGTACAGAAACTGCGCCTTCCCTGCGAAAGCGTCGAGTTGACAAGCGGGTAGTCAGCGGGCGTTGCTCGTTGCGCGGCCGAGTGGTGTTGAAGCCTGTTTGGAGAGGGTATGCAGTTTGTCGATGGGGGCTCGAAACTCGCCGTTCTAGAAGTCGATTGTGAGGCCGAGGTGGTAGCCCACCTGCGTGGGTTCCCATAGACCTTTCTTGGGCTTGCGTTGGAGGCCGGTGTAGCAACGTCTCGACGCGGTCGCGTAAAAGGAGTGCTAATTCACGCGAGTGGGCCATGAACATGAAGTCGTCCATGTAGGGTAGTAGTCGAGTCCAGCGCCAACGGATGTTGCGCAAAAATCTTCTCGAGGGCTTTTGAGGTGTAGTCGTCCTTGTGATCGAGGGCGTAGCTAGACGCCCAAGGTAGTCGGTGAACGCATGCGTTAGCTTGCAGAAGTAGTAGGCGGACCCGCACCAGCCCATCGGGATGCACGCGAGGCGCTAGAGTTCGCCCATGTAGTTAACCGTGAAGAAGTCGCGGTCTTCCTCTCGGATGCTGAGTGTGTAGTAGCCGTCCGCTAGGCCGAGCGAGACGAAGTAGTCGCCCGGACAGGATAGGTGGTGGAGGTGCTTGAGTGATTCGCACGACATGTTGTACTCCGCGCATACATGTTGCCTTTGATTTCGTGTAAGTCGATTATTAAAGGCCACTTGTTGACGCCGAGCTTGGGGACGAGAAGCATGCAGGAGACGTAGAGGTTGTTGTAGGCACGCTCTCAGGCTCTGCACGCTTCGAATCATGGAAAATCCGTAGAGAGGAAGTCAAGGTGGGGATATGTGACGTCCTTCATGGAGACGCCGCGGTTGAATGGTTTGGGACGTAGGCCGTTCTTGAATTTGACCCACACGCCATGGCGGATCCAATTCACGACTTGACCGCTCGCGCCGATATGCTCCCACTCCCGCCATCTTAGCCGCACGCGGCGACGCATGTAGTTGGATGACGGGGAATAAGAATCGGCGGGCCACACCATCACTTCTTCGTGGGTGGCTTGGTCCGGTCGCCGGGCTTAGTTCCGGTAGCAATTGTTGCAGCTGCTGCGGCTGCTGCCTTGCGTTTGCCGGCTGCCGCCTTCTTGGCCTTGGCGTCTTGTCTAGGTGGCTTCTGTTGCGTTGCCTTCACGAACGCTACTCCAGCTGTTGCCTTGCTTGCGGCATGCATGCTAACTTCGAGCGTTGTGTCGGCAAACGCTTGGCGTAGCTCATGCAGTCGGCCGGAGACCGCGGTAGGGCGTGGGCGGCAGACACGCTCGTTGGCGAGTTCGTCGAACGCTCGGTCCGAATCCGAGCTCGTTTGTCCGCCCTTGGTGGGCGGAGGAAGCCCAATCGAGTACGGGCGGCCCCCTCCGTCGCTGCGTGGGTGCGATGACCCGCTCTGATGAGGGCAACGGCTGCCGTGTGCTCCGTCGATAAAGGAGGGCCGGATGACAGCGCGTCCATGCCCTCGCTAATTGCCGTGTTGGCGCAGCTGTCGAAGAAGGCATAGCACCTATGTGGAGGTACTCGTCGTACTCCGCTTGAGATCTCATGTCGTTAAGGAAACGCGCCGTGTCGTGCGTCGGCGTCCAGAGGCGGGGCTCATCGATCTCGCAAGGGGGCGTTCCATGCCGGCAGGAATGACTTTTTCGTAGGCGGAGAAGCCGACGAATTCGGGCTCGAGAAGCTCGGAGTCGTCGTTAAGCAAGTCGATAGGTGGCTCTTGGGCCGCCTTACCACCCTCGGTCGCAATGGTTGCGTCACGGGGAATGGACTCCTGTTGACTCGTGGGCACATTTGAGCATGTTAAACGCTAAAGCTGTGAAAATAAGGCGGTGTTAGACGCCTGAATCTGCTCAGAAATCCAGAGTTCAAGGGCCGAAACTTCAATTTGAATATGTTCGGTAGTACGTTGTTCACTGACAGGGGGTAGAGTGTCGACTTCATGAGCGGAGGTAGACTGCTCAAACTGCATGTTGTTAAACGGCGACTTAGAACGTGGAGAAGTGTCTCGTGACGCTCGAGTGCGCAAGAGACAATGTAAACTGACACCCTGCTCGATTACGAGAGTCGAGACTGCAATTGCTCGAGCGCAAATCACAGAGTGCCATTGCCCGGGGGTTGCATCGGGTTAAGGGTTGCCGCTAACTAGTGTGGCTGGAGGCAAGTCTTGGGGTGTTGCGCTTCCCCACTCATCGAGGGTCACCTCGAGGTCTGGGTAGGACTCACCGCTTTTATGGTAACACTTAACCATGCGTTCTGTCACATACATATAAAGTATAAAGTTTTGCAAATCTCTGACTATATATAATCCGACCACTAATTTACATATACCTGTACCCGTACCGGGTACCTGCTGCTGTGTAAGCTGCAAACGCGGCGAGCAGTTTCTACGACATTGCCCCATAATCGCGGATCACCGCGACAGCCCCTCAAAGCTATTGCCTAAGTCCTGTCTGTAGGCTCCCTACAGGGCAGTTATTGGAGCAGGGGAGACAGCAACAGGGGTTTTGGATTGTATTTGTAGAGGTGACTTGTGACCGATAGAGGATGATGGCGGTGTGTAGCACCGGTTGCCCTCGGGGTGCTGCCGGCTCGGTCGCTTCGCGGCGCCGTGTTGGGGCGGCTCGCCTCGGTGGCCGGTCCTCGAGGGCGAGAGGGCCGCGCGCTGCTCTTTTCGACGCTGAGCGCCAGGCAGAGCTAGTTTATTTCGACGCGATGGGGGTGCTGGAGGTGACCCGTACTCTGTTCGCAGCGGTCAAGATGCCCTTCAAGGTGCAGTTCGACGAGACGCCAACAACCCTAAATGTGAAACAGGTCGATTTTAGTTAACTCAGACAGGAGCACATGTAATGGCCTTGTTCACAGGATAGCAGGTACAAAGTGGAGATCTCTGATGGGAAGCCTGCGGTGGAGAGCCGGCATGCGGAGGATAAGGAGGCCGGCGTCTTTGCAGCAAACCTGAACCGCCTCCCACTGCTGGTCCTCCCTGACGGCGCTGTGGTGGGGCAAAGCAAAGCCATCGGTGCGAGCCACGTGCAGGCCATCCTTATATCTTGTTCTTGGACTGCTTATGGTTTCATCGATTGGCCCCAGGGACAAAGCTGAGCATGGAATTGCTTGTGATTGTCAAATCCTGATTAGATATATACGCTGCTTCACATCCACGATTAGGCCATACGTACTCTCACACTTCATGTGTGTGTGTGTGTGTGCGTGTGTGTGTGTGTGTGTGTGTGTGTGTGCGTGTGTTTGGGTGTGTGTGTGTGTGTGTGTGTGTGTGTGTGTGTGTGTGTGTGTGTGTGTGTGTGTGTGTGTGTGTGTGTGTAGAACGTATGGTGGCTCGCGAGCTTGGCTTGATGGGCAGCACAGAAGTGGAGGCTGCGCAGATTGATGCGTACTGCGAGCACGTGCGGGACATCCGCGAGGCTTTTGCAAAGGCTAGGGGTACTCCCTTTGGCCCCAAAAATGCCGAGACGGAAGAGAAGCTGGCCAAATGGTTTGATGAAGACATGCCAAACTGGTGCGCGCCATAACGAAATGAATCATGTGGAATGTGTGAGACTGTATATATCAAGAGTATGTGTTTGTAACCTCGTGTCATCAAGCGGAGGTGTGGGCAGGAATGTGTGCCGACGTGCGGTGATTTTAAGTTATCAACTAATGTTGTGATGGTTGGGGGCATTTACAGGATGGCACGTCTGGAGAAGGCGACAGGTGACTCTGGTTTTGCAGTGGGATCGAAGCTTTCGCTTGCGGATGTGGCTCTATATATTTTCTTGACTCAGGTTGGCTGTGATATGGCGCATGTTTTTCATAACTGGCGTTTGGTGCACCTGATCTAAATCAACAGAAATGGCTGCATGCCCCTCTTGCTGTGGTTACAATAGTAAGTGTTTTTATGGCTTGCTGCAGGGTATTTCTGACCAGGAGCGGTGCAAGAAGACATACGCGGCTTGCCCCAGCATCTCGGGCATTGTTTCTGGTGTTGGCGAATTAGAGGGGGTGCAGATGTGGCTCCGCGACAGGCCCGAGACAATGTTCTAATGTGTGCGTCATCACCGCGCTATTGCCGATGATGAGCGGCTTTCACATTGGATTGCAACTAGCTACATCAGCATATCCGCCAGCATACTCGGGTATCAACATGCATTCGGGGCAGCAACGATGTGTTTTTATAGCTGGAATTGCAAGCTAGCATCATCGCATGTCCTTAAAAGGAGGTGCGTTATTTAGCGACTGCATTGGTCATCATTTACATGTACTCATTTCAGTCAACTAACTTCTCAAGAACTTTCCAAAATCACAGGCTCTAAAATACGATTCACATTTCTCTCATTATCATATTGCAAGTGCAGTCACAAGGAGCACCGGACTGCTGGCGTCTGCCACACTACAGGCTGTTCTGCCTACTGCCAAGTCCAGCCAGACTTGAAGTCCCAACGGAATACAAAGAGCAAAGCGAGGACAAGCCTGGCCAATCGTCCGCAACAGGATGGATCGAGTCTCGTTTATCGGTTGTGCCCATGACGCTCTGTATGGAAGGGACCTGAGTGGGCTTTCCTAACACGGCCCTTCCTTCATCCCGGGGCACCAAATCCCCGCTACCGGCTACTTTCGTGTCAGACGAACTGTTTTGCGCGAGGAGCTCCCTGATGGCCTCGGGTACGGCCGACTCAAGCATGTGGAGCTTAGCATAGTTCAAAACCGTCAACGCCAACGTAGTGGACAGCGCGCATCCCTTCAAGGTACGGGTAGCTTCTATCCAGGCGGTTACGAAGTCCAGCATCACGTTCGATAGGAACCATATTTGGAGTTCAGCGAAACGGGCGCTCTTCTCGCTAGCGGGGAAGAATGCAAATTCGGTGCGTTTACCGGCCTGATCTAGCACGAAAGTGTTTTGAAGGGTCGCGATCCTTTCTCCACACCACTGCACATGAATGTTAAACTTACGGAATATGTGCGAATGACCAGCAAGAAACAAGCTGGTCTGCAAGAGTGTCGTTGTGTCGTCCAGTGAGTCGACAGTCGTGTCCGTTTTGTTACTGGTGACGCCAAGTACGACGTCCTCGTCGTCAGGCAAGAGAAGTTTGTGGAAGCTCTGTGGACCATGTGGCGCAATAAGAGTTCCAATTAAGCCGAGCAGTTGAGTCTGGTTACCGACAGACAAAGCCTGAAAGTATTGCGCGCCGGCTATGAATCTTCGAATAGCAGGCCATGTGGTTGCGCGAGTAGGTTCAGCTATGACTTCTCGCTCATCCCGCGCCGGCGACGACGGAACAGTGGTACCGCGATCTGATTTATTGCAAAAGCTATGAAGCCTGTCTGTCAGTGCTGCCAGAATCAAAGCGATAAATTGAAGAGGGCCGGAATTTCGAAGCTGAAAGAGTCCGCATCCCGGCTGTGCTTGCGTAAGAAAGAACTGGATTGTGAGCATCTTGGATGTGTACACGTGTTGGCCGCACCGCCGTATTTCGCGCTCCAAACTTTCCAGACACTCGCACAGGTACAAGTGGGAGTGGACGTCAATAGCCTCACAGGGCTCCCGCAGCGCCAAAAACGCGATTAGGCGAAGAGGCCGATTGGTGTAAGTGGAAAGGAGAGTATGGTCGAAGGTCTGGAGGCTGTACAAGCTATCCAATAGCCGGTCAGGCATAGCGTGGACCTCCTGCAGAATACCGGCCCTGAAATTTTGACTGGCCCGCAAAGCAGCCGGATTTTTCGGGTTGGCGTAATCCACTGACTCTGCGAGCCGCTGCCGCTGCTTTACAGGGCCTCGACACGGAAGCGAAGCGCTACAGCCCATCCAGCCGAGACCGCGGTAGAAATACTGGCGTTTCGCTGTGTGCCGCCTACGTTCTTCCAACTGGCGTATGGTGGTGTCTTTGCTGAGCAGACATCAACCGCGCGGTTGGTCATCTGAGTATGAATCGGTGGGCCAGGGGGTGGGTGGCCCTGAAATTCGGCATGCCGATGATATTCCATACCGTGTTTCTGCACAGTTCATGATGTACATGCAGGTACGTACAGTATGACGTCACGACGTTCGTGAATGGCCTTATCTCAGGTCTCGAGTATATTTTATCTTTTGCGACAAAAAAGTTCACGATGTACGGGTAACGATGTACGCCTAGTGATGTACGGCTAGCGATGTACGGCTGCCCGCGCAGGTCATGATGTACGGGTAGCGATATCAACAGCGATAAACAAGTCGAGGATGCTTAATGAGTCCAAATTCCTGTTGCTACATTGATACTGAATACGAAACCGGCCTCATCGACCTGAAGCGATAATAACGTGGATGCCGGTCCCGTATATCATCCAGGAGGCGCTTTATTAAAGAAAGAAAAACGTGGATGGGGATCTGCTTGACGACTTGCCCTTCCTGTCCGCGTGGCTCTCTGTCTGTACAATTCCCGAGTAATGATGTACTCGTACGTGTAATTTCGCAAATCAGATATATATCAGGGATGAGTGTAATGGAATCCAAGGCACGGCAGAGGGCAGCACAACAAATCAGATATGCAGGCACGTTATCATCGGACAGAAAAGCGCAAACATGACGAAGAAAAATAAGATCTGGGAATCATCTATTGCGCGTATGGGGGGAGGGGGTATCGCCATCTTGAGCAGTACAGGTACAGCATGAGATCAAGGTATTCATATACCGGAAAAATCAATGTCGTGAAACGCCGAATCCGGTGAGGGGCCTCTCCTGATCGCCCTCGGGATATTGCTTGCTTGGATTTTGCGGCCCCGCATATGCACGTGGTTGTGGACATTACGGTAACTACTTCGCACGCGATTCCAAATGTTCCGGTTGTGGGAGATCCGCTTCCGCTACCTAAAGCCTTGCGATGAGAGCCCAACAATCTAAGCTTGATGCCGACATCCGCACTTCGTCCTTCCCTGGGACGACGCCTACTTAGATTGTACATGATCCCTTAATATTATCCCTTCGCCCTTGAGGATGGGGGTCGATTGGCTCCAATGGCGCTTGAGTGGGTTGATCGCTTGGCAGTTTTGGTGGCTTTTCAACGTTTTCCAAGCTTGGGTGCGGCGGACTCTCGTTATTATGTGAGGTCTTAAAGTTATACCCGGACTAACCGCATGAAGGAGCTTGCACGGCGGTCTACATCGCCCCCCTTCCGTCAATTCCTCAGGGACGTGCGTCGTGAGTTCAAGCCGCGTATTTCGGTTTTTCTTCATAGCACACTCGGAGGAGCCCGCCGGCGGCGCAGCGGCGGCCCCGGAGGGGAGTGCGCTCGTATGCCCGTCGGCATCCCCTCACCTCCCGTTGTGGGCGTTCGAAACCCCGTAGCCGTGCCATGCTTGGCACGGTAGGGGGCTAAGAGCCGACAATGTGCTCCGCGCGATTCGCCGCTGTCGGGACGGCCATGTACAAAGTGCTTTAAAAATATATATATTGAAATTGAAATCGAAATTGAAATTGTTTACAACATGTCCCGGCAAACTGGACCGGCTGCTGTCTCACGGGCCACTCTACTTCGCCATACATGACTTATTAGCAAGTTGGGCCCGGGTCTCTCCGACCATGTACATTTCTTATCGACACACCTATCTGCAATGTGTGTCGATGTTCCTCGGGAATTATATAAATGTAAGCAACCGCAGTAATTGCCACAGTCCCCCAACCTAAGCAGTAACAACGTAATAATTTTGTAATCAAGAAAAACAGATCTAAAAATAAATCCACTTGTCGAGAAATGCAAAACTAAACTGCTGCTCGACTTTCACGATGCACGGCCCGCTCCCACTGAACCGGGGTGTCGACCGGCCTAGGCCGGTCGGCGTTCGGGAGGGACGACGGGCCAGCCTAATCTAGCTCCCGCGTGACTTCGGTCTTGCCGAAGGTAGGAGGGGAAAGGCTGGCAAAAAACCCCTCCTCGCGCGGTCGCTCGTCGATCCCGCCGCTCCATCCCGTAAGCCCCGCCCCAAGGTCTTGCCGCGTCCACCGACGCGGCGGTCCTTCTTGTCGAGGTCCCCCATCACCTCGAGGACAGGTGGGGGGGACCGAGACACACAGACATAGAAAAAACTAGCGCTCCTGCCTCCGCGCCTGAATTTTCCCCGCTCATTTCCCCGGTTTTTCTCTGTTTGGTACCCGGGTACATGTCGGTTTTCCGGCATGTGGCCGTACCCTCCCCCCTCTCATCGCGCGTCCACCGAGCAGCCTTTTCTTGAGCGGGGGCCTCCGTGCTCACCCGGGCCCACGCTCAAGGACCCCTAGGAGTATGAAGGTATGTCGGGGTAGTGGGTGTCGAAGAGGGGGGGGGGGGCAGGTCACCGTAGCCGGATCCGGCGGGCCGCGGGCGCCCGGAATTAAACAAAACCCTCCGTGCCGGGTTTTCCGGCGGCGCCGACCCAAAGGGTCGTCGCCGCCAGATCGTGTCGCTCCTCGCGTCGCGACCGTCCTCCTTGCTGTCCCAGCTAACTCCTCCCCCCGGGAGATGACGCTGGACGACGTAGCGGCGCGCTAGTGAGCGCCCTACCCTGGTGTTGCTCCCCAACTAGCTCGACGCCGGGTACGGACATTGTTTTTTAGTATCCGAAAAAAGCCCTCCGTACAGGGCTTTCCGGCGGCGGCTGATCCTGAGGATCGCCGCCGCCTCATATAGCCGCTCCTCCGTCTGCGACTAGCCACCGGCATGTGCCATGTCTTGCCTCACCCCTCGGCAAGGTTCGACCGGCACAAGGCTGGTCGACGGCTAGCGAGCGCCCTTTCCTGGCGCTGCTTCCCGGCTGGCCACCACCAGCTCCAACACCCGCCTCCCACCGCTGATCTGGCTGTACCCTCCTCGCCATCAAACGCTGCCGTAGTACATGCCCCACCCCTCAAAGTAAGGCTGTATTCGGGAGTATTTGTACGCGAAAAGACATATCGGACGGGCCGAGCGGGAGATCTTGGCGCCGGTAATGCACAGAACTTTTTTCTTCAAAAGCCCTATGTACATGGCTTTCCCGACAGCTCCTGATCCGCGGATCGAGCTGTCGGCCCTCTTAGCACCCTACCGTGCCAAGCCTGGCACGGCTATGGGGTTTCCAGCGCCCACCACGGGGAGGTGAGGGGATGCCGACGGGCCTGCGAGCGCACCCTCCTCCGGGGCCGCCGCCGCTGCGCCGGCGGCGGGCGCCAAAAAAAAATAAAAAAAAAAAATATATATATATATATATATATATATATATGCACGCTACCGGCGCCAAGATCCCCCGCTCGGCTCGTCCGATATCTAATTTTTCAATACCAAATACTACTAAGATACCGTCCCATTTGGAGGGGTGGGGCATGCATCTTCAGCAATGTGTTGTGGCGAGGGGGCTACGGACGGATCAACTGTGACGAGTACAATCCTGCAAAAGTACATTGCATGACATTGTACTGGTACTCGTTACTAAATTCCAAGTCGTGCTTTTTCATCGGACGGACGTACACACGTGGGTACGTCGCTACTGCAATATTCATTAGGGTGCTTATGCGTACTGTACTACTGTACGGCAAGTACCTCCCGGTACGTATAGGTACGCACAGTTAATCTAACTAGCCAGATGACGCGCCTAAGCGAGCTCTCCGATGCAAAAGGAGCCGCGTCGTGAATCTCAATGCTAGGCATGCCGCGTCTCGGGAGAGATGACGACGGTTAGACAGCCCTAACGCCTTACACGTAAGCGAAGCAAGGAGGCGTAAGCTATTTGGGCAGAGACCTATTTAAGCCCAGTGCAGTAGAGCGAGGTGACAGAACCATTTAACAATTCCATTGTTCACTTACAACATATACTGCTAAAGTACGGCGCCCGCCGGCGGCGCAGCGGCGGCGGCCCCGGAGGGGGGTGCGCTCGCAGGCCCGTCGGCACCTACCTCTACCTCCACGCGGTGGGCGTTGGTAACCCCATAGCCGTGCCGGGCCTGGCACGGTAGGGGGCTGAACGAGGTACCGACAGCTGCGATCCGCGGGATCAGTAGCTGTCGGGAAGCCCTGTACGGAGGGTTTTGGAAAAACATAATATCCGTACTCCGGCACACGGATCTCCCGCTCGGCCAGTCCGATATGTCTTTTCCGCGACTAAATACTCGCAGATAATCTCCCGACGATGGGGCGGGGGCGGCGTCTGCGAAATATTTTTTGGCGAAGAGGGGTACGGGCGGATCAGCGGAGGGACGAGGGTGTTGGAGCTGGCGGCGGACAGCTGGGAAGCAGCGCTAGGGACGGCGCTCGCTAGCAGCCGCCAGCCCTGCGATAGCATTAGGTCTTCCCTGGGGGCGAGGCCTGTTGTTGCGCAGGACGGAGGATGGTCGCAGCCGGAGGAGCGACACCGTCTGGCGGCGGCGGTCCCTAGGATCGCCCGCCGCCGGAAAAGCCCGGTACGGGGGGTTTTGGAAAAAATCCCGTACCCACCATCTTTTGAGGACCGGCGACTCGATCCCTGTGTTCTTCCAACCTCTTCCCTAGTCGGTACCCGGTTATCGACAGGCTGCCTCAGGCAGTGTGCCTAGGGTTATCGTAACGGCACACTGCTCGTAAAGGCGGCCCCCTAACAACGTAAACCACCGAGGGAGGGCACGGACAGCCACAGCGCGATCAGATAGGTGTTGGAAACAGACGGGAAAAGGACAGGGGACAGGAGAAAATCTGGCTCGGGGGCAGGAGAGCCAGCCGGACACCGTCTGCAGCCTAGTTTTTTTTTCTTTTCAGCCCCCGAAGGAGGAGAGAAGACTCGGCTAGGTGGAGAGCTGCGTCGAGAGGAGCGGCTAATACCTCGGGCGGGGTTGAGCACGGATCAAGGCGGGACCGACGACGACCTATGCGAGGGGGGTTTTTCACCTGCCTTTCCCCCCAAGCTCCGGCACGACCGGAGTCGCACAGGAGCCGAGGTCATGCAGGTTCGCCTCGACCAGCTCAAGCTGAGCAGCCTTGCTGATCAGCGACCCCGCAGCGGCTGGAGCAGGCCGCGTATCGTGGAGACTAGCGACATCTTTTATTTCATACTGTATCCAAAAAAAAAACGTATAGATCAGAAAATAATAAATACCTGGATACGGGTATGTTTTAGACGGTATCGTTACTGCCATTGGAGAGGTTGGGATTAGTGGTTCACGGTCTACCTCACGCTTAGAAGTCCAACAAAGTTGAGCATAGCAAAAGGGGGGGCCCAGAGACTCTAGCCGGTTTATACTGGTATTGGAGTGTTTAATTTCAAATTTCAAATTTGCTAAAGTACAACAGTGAAACATCCTTTCACCATCGTCTCTCGACAACATCATTTTGCCATCTTGCAACGACAGAACTAGACAGATTAGAACTGATTTGTGCTAGCGTTTAGCTTGAGGAGGCTAACCGCCACACAACGGTGGGACGCGGGTGTTGGAGTTGGCGGCGGAAAGCCGGGAAGCAACGCTAGGGTATGGCGCTAGATCGACGCCGACCGGCAAGCTGTCGTCGAGCCGGCCGAAAGGAGACAACACGACACCAACAATGACGAGGACATACGCGACGGGGGGAGCGGCGAGGTCTAGCGGTGGGGTGATCCGCAGGATCAGCCGCCGCCGGAAAACTCGGTACATAGGGTTTGAATAATTTCCGCACCCCGCGGCATTTTTAGATCCGGCCATTGCGACCGCACACTATTCCCCCGCTACTCACTATCGCTAGGCACAGCTAATATTAGAGAGTGCGAGCCCGGATAAGCGCGGAGGCTCGCACTTGAAATAAGGGTGCTCGATGGACGCACACGTATCGCCAAGAAACCAGCGGAAGAGCGAAAAACAAAGGTAGAGCCAGGGACAAACTCTGAAACTCCTACATGCATACATAACTGTCACATCGCAAGCGCCCGCCGGCGGCGCAGCGGTGGCGGCTCCGGACTCCCGGAGGGGGGTGCGCACGCATGCACGTCGGCACTCACATCCACCTCCTCGTGGTGGGCGTTGGTAACTATATAGCCTTGCTATGCATGGCACGGTTGGGGACTAGGAGGAATGAATCCGGCAGCTGCGATCCGCGCGCTCAACGGTTATAGTTGTCGGGAAGCCCTATAGGGAGAACCTTTCAAAATAATTCATGTTCGCTCCCGGCACCAAGATCTCCCGCTCGGCTCGTCCGATCCTTTCTTTTTTTCGGAAATGTGCCCGTACTATATCCTCTCCCAATGAGGAGGTGGGGGTGTATTCCTGACTACTTGACGTTGAGGTGGGCACGGCGTGTCCGCGCGGAGGGGAGGCGTTGGATATGGCGGTTGCAAGCCATTAAGCAACACCGGAGCAGGGCGTTCGCACGCCACCGGCCAACGCTACTTCCGTCGATCCGTCCCGGGGGGGGGGGGGGAGGGGGGGGAGACCGCATGAGCATAGGAGGATAGCAGCGAATTGAGAAATGGCGCAGTTCGCGGCGGAAATCCTTATGATCTACCGCCGCCAAAATACCATGTACGGAGGGTTGTTTTCGGATTTTTAAATTAATAGGCGTACACACCACCCCCGGGGACGTGATCCCCGAGGATGTTGGACCCAAACAGAAGGGCCCATGAGCTATGGAGCAAAAAGAAACAGCTAGCACAGGGGCATGAGTACTAGTCGCTTTCTATTCTATATGTGTGTCGGTTTCCCTCACATGTCCTTGAGGTGGATGGGGACCTACGCCCGCTGGATCGTCGCTTCGGGAGGAGCGTTGCAGCCTTGGGGCGAAGCGACTGAGCAACCGGCAGATCGACGCTCGATTTCAGACCGAAGTGGGTTCTTTAGTCAACCATCTCCCCCTCCCCCCACCCAGCTTTCTGCGGAGACCTTGGCCGTTTCCGTATAGGCTAAAATGGCCACCGGCCTTGCTCGACATCTCATCGACTTGGTTGGTTAGCCCTCCGTAGCGGTGGCGAGCAGGCCGCGTGTCTTGCATGCAAAGAGTCGGCATCAGTTTCATTTTTTTTTGTATATTTCGATATGCACTACTATTTTGATCTTCTATGGATTTGTTGCTTAGCCGGGACTGGAGCTAGTTATCATTTACAATAATTTGTCCCGGTGAATTGGATTATATGGATTACTGAGACTAAGTCTAAGCCCCGGCTAAAGCTACCATGCACAAAGTTAGAGGACGGGCCCTAAAACAGCAACCGTATTGTGCAGCGAATTGTTGTACTTCAACTTCGATTTCAGATCGCAAAGTGAAGGGGCACGAGCACCCATGTTGTGTTCATACTGTATTTAGAAAATTATCTTCTCATGTCGCGGAACCGATGAACAACTACCGAAATAGCCAAGCGGGCAACCGACGAAACGGTTCCTATTCTCCAAAAAAATGGGTAGTAGTTAGAAACCGACGAAACGGTCAATGTGCCAAGGAACGATGAGGTGCGAAGATTGGCGCCAAGCTTAGCTTGTTGGGCCTCCGGCATAAGGCTGCCGGGAAGCGGGAGTAGGGCACCCACATAATGAACGCCACTTTTTACTAAGCTATGAAAAGTGATGTTTAACAAATTACTGTTTAGAAATTATAACATATTACAACAAAAGCCGATAAATCGGCTGTAGTCTCGGGGCGTTCACAACATTGTCATCTGGGTCTTAGGGTTAGGGTTTTACGCCGGGGGGTCTCCTTGTTCATCCCTCTCCGTCGGGAGTAACAATATATGATGAAGTAATTTAAGAGTTGAATCAGCGAAGCACAGGTTTTCAGGTTTATTATCGATTGCGGTGCAACTCATTCATTCAAAAATTCCTCAACCCGTCACAGCGATAATTAACTGCAACTAAAAAAGCGTTGAAAATCAAACAAACCGCTCAAACTTAGTATTGTAGCTACTTATTCATTTTAAGTAAAAGATCTGTGTTTCCGCGCATTGTTGTTAATACACTCTTCCCATAAAGTCCGTTACTAACGGCACGCATTTAATTACCCGCCACACACTGCCGCGATGGCCATGCAACTCGAATACTCGATTGGGGGGTACTGGGGTAGAACACTGATTTTCGAACAACACACCACGGCGCGTTGCTCACCGACGTGGACACCTTTATCGGCACGCCCCAATTATTGTGGGCACACACTTTGGATTTGCTGCCCATAGTTTGCGGGCCGAAATTCGTGCATGTGCAGGTTATGTACGCCTCTATGCGTGGCTTGGTACACGTAGTGTCGCGACAAGCCGGGATACTACTCAACCCTGGGTTCTCATCATGATTTAGCAATTGCACTAGTATCCGCCGAAAGTGTTGCGCCCGGCCGTCTACACAGCGGCGACACCGAGAATGACATGTCGCGTGCACTAGGTTTTCTTACCACGTGCCCGGAAATACAGCCAAGGAGCACGGGCTAGGGACCTATTGGGCTTCAAGGATGGTTGACTTTGAGTGTGAGCACCCTAGCGCGCGGATCAATGGCCTTTGAAGCGTGCGCATCGCCGGGCGTGAAAAATAGCGGGGAGCTTTCAGAGTACCATAGCACGGGCCTTTATTTGGCATGCGGCAAATGGCACCGCACCATGCCCTCATGGGGCATGAAATAGGCAGCAATGCCATAGAAACGTATACTACCGTCACTAAACACCGTAACAAATTCCAAATACAAAAGTACTACTGAACCGCTAAACATGGATGGGTCGGGCGCTCGAATGGGCTTACGCACCGACCGACTTCGCTCAAAGCTTGGCCACTCGATGAGCGACAGACTCGTGGATACCGGGCTCGTTGAACAACAAGCACCGTTCACCTCTTCCAAACCGAGCCTAGCTCACCCCGGTCATTAGATCCGTAGACACAACAGACGGTACACACTCAAAGGCGCCATCTTCATTATTTTGAAGCTCGTCACACTGATAGCTTCCGCGCCGCCACATTCAAATTCGATACGAAATACAACCAAAGTAATACAGCATTCTCCGGAACATCAAAGATTACAAAAAACAAAAAATGACAAGCTGTGCTCGCCTGAGCGTCCGCCTGAGCGTCCGGACGTTCCCGTCCGCCGCCTACCAAACCCACGTCAACAAAAAAACAAACAATGGTCTGGTCGCGAGCTGCCAACTCGCGTACCACACTACAAATCCGAGCACAAACCCACTACAAATCACCCACTTTGTAAATCAAACCGCACACTACTCGACGATCCATGTCTCGACCATGCTTTCCTCTCCCGCGCAGGTCCCCCGGCGCGTCCGCACACCCGAACAAAAGAGGTCACCCGCCACGAGTGGGCCAGCACGACGCCGCATGCAAACAGTCCGCAACGTAAACCCCCCGTCCGATGCCATGACCCTGCTCTCCACCCATACACTAACCACCCCGATCACAACATCCCCTCCCACTCCCCTCCCAGATCACCCAAAGCATGCTACTACAAGGACCACTCTACACGGAGCGCTAATGCGACGGAGGATTGGTACCTCTGCGATCAGCCCGCTCCGCCACTCAGTAAGGCCCAACCTAGCACCCAACGTTCCCTCCCGATGGCCTACGTTGCTCGTCACCAACGCCAAAAGTGAAAGTGAAAGTGAATGCGTTTACAACAATACCAACAAACTAGACCGGTTGCTGTCTATCGGGCCTCTCTACCTAGCCATTCATGACTTATAAGCGAGTTTAGCCCGGGTCTCTTCGACCATGTACATCTATCGTCACACCTAGATGCACTGTGTGTCGACCTTCCTCGGGAGTTTAAAAACTGTTAGCAATCTCAGCAATTGCCACAGCCCCCCCACCTAAGCAGTAACAGCGTAATAATTTTGTAATCAAGAAACACATATCTAAAAATAAATCCACGTGTCGAGAAATGCAAAAATAAGCTGCTGCTGGACCTTCACGATGCACGGCCCGCTCCCACCGAACCGGGGTGCCGACCGGCCTAGGCCGGTCGGCGTTCGGGAGGGACGACGGGCCAGCATGATCTAGCTCCCGCGTGACTTCGGTCTTACCGAAGATAGGAGGGGAAAGGCTGGGAAGAAGCCCCTCCTCGCGTGGTCGCTCGTCGATCCCGCCGCCGCATCCCGTAAGCCCCGCCCCAAGGTCGTTGCCGCGTCCACCGACGCGACGGTCCTCCTTGTCGAGGTCCCCCGTCACCTCGAAGGCAGGTAGGGGGGAGCGAGACATACAAACATAGAAAAAATGGGCGTTCTTGCCTCCGCGCCTGAATTTTCCCCGCTCATTTCCCCGGTTTTTCTCTGTCTGGTACTCGGGTACGTGTCAGGTAGTCCGGCGTGCGTCCGTTTCCTCCCCCCTCTGATCGCGCGTCCACCGAGCAAACTTTGTTGAGGTTGGGGCCTCCGCGCTCACCCGGCCCTCCCCGCAAGGGTCTCGTCTATCTAGGTAGTGGGTGTCGAAGAGGGAGGGGGGGGGGTCAGGTCACCGTAGCCGGATCCGTCGGGCCGCGGGTGCACGGAAATTAGTCAAAACCCTCCGTACGGGGTTTTCCGGCGGCGCTGACTCGGAGGGTCGTCGACGCCAGATCTTGTCGCTCCTTCCATCGCGACTAGCCCTCCTGCCGCCCAAGCTTATTCCTCCCCCCCGGGAGATGTAGCTTGTCGGCGTAGCGGCTCGCTAGTGAGCGCCATGCCTTGGTGCTGCTCCCCAACTAGCTCGACGCCGGGTACGGACATTAGTTTAGTTTCCAGAAAGCCCTCCGTACATGGATTTCCGGCGGCGGCTGATCCTAAGGATTGCCGCCGCCTCACGTAGCCGCTTCTCCGCTTGCGACCGGCCACCGGCATGTGCCATGTCTTACTTCACCCCCGGGAAGTTTCGACTGGCACATGGTTGGTCGACGGCTAGCGAGCGCCCTTTCATGGCGTTGCTTTCCGGCTAGCCACCACCATCTCCAACATCCGCCTCCCTCCGCTGATCCGGCCGTACCCTCCTCGCAATCAAACGCTCATGTAGTATAAGTCCCACCCCCTCTAAGTAGAACCGTATTCAATAGTATCCGACCTCGAAAAAACATATCGGACGGGTCGAGCTGGAAATCTTGGTGCTGGTATTGCACAAAAAATACTTTTTCAAAAGCTCTTTGTACAAGGCTTTCCCGACAGGTGCTGATCCCGCGGATCGCGTTGTCGGCCCTCTTAGCCCCCTACCGTGCCATGCCTGGAACGGCTACGGGGTTTCCAACGCCCACCACGGGGAGGTGAGGGGATGCCGACGGGCCTGCGAGCGCACCCCCCTCCGGGGCCGCCGCCGCTGCGCCGCCGGCGAGCGCCCACCAACGCATTAGTTTTGATAATTTTCTTCCCTATGAGTGCTTCCCTGCCACAATATTGTATTGTCTGACCCCAAATGCGACATATTGTAATCCGAAAGTTGATATTTTTCAGAGCAAATCATATTACATGCCTTTTTCTTCACCTGCACTTCCGTGCACTAACCACCTTCTTGATTAGCACCCCACGACCTCCTCCTCCCCCTCACGCTATCATCTTACTCCACAAATATACAAAAATACTAGGAGTTGCACATGTTGCATAGCTTGTCGCGACGCCCCATTCCTTGTACGCCCCCTCTCGCCGAACTCGCCGCTTGCCCACCGATACGCGACGTACGCCGACAAATCCCGCTCTCCATGCCCAATGCCATCAACGAACACCACTACTCCACCCACCTCATCCCCCCTACCTTAAATTCTTGTCTCGGGCCGTCCTCCCCCAGCTCCATCGCTATATGCATCGCTTGCTCTAGTCGTTGTGCCCCTACGACTCTTTAATTCAGGGATAGACCACCTCACCCGCCTCAATTACATGACACTCGTGCCCACCCGCGTTTACTTCACTGTAGACCAGGTTGTAAGTAATTCCTAATGTAGATTATTTTCTGAGAGCTAATGTATGCTATGATAGAAGTACTTATGTACATGACATCATCTAGAGTGCCTGAGCATGATATCACGAACTTGCGTATAGACGGCTAACAGCTATAGCTGAAGTCACTTCTCTTGTCTCAACACCAGCCGTCACCCAAGGTTGGTTGTGTAGCGTACATGTAACCAGCACACCGCAAGTTACAGTATCTTCCTTATCGAACCGTGCATACCACGTTCAACAGGTTATGGAGCCCTCCACTTGAAGGATACGCGAGACAACAGTGTCGTCCGGCGCACAACTTGGAAACTCGCCCGAAGGCAACGCCAAACAGTTTTCCAAAAATAATGATACTCTACACCTTACCCTCGTTTTACTTTTATTTCCACTTTTTAATTCAATTCTCCGGAACAGTCCCGCTACCATCGACCCTACTCTAGCCTACCACGGCTATATTCTACTCTACGCCTCGACGACCTAGCCAACCACACAAGCGCACTCGCTTGTGTGGACATGGTGCATACAGGTCCAAGCTCGAGTTGGGAAGGGGGGAGCATTGTGAGGGTGAATACCCATACACAGGGTGCACGACAGCATCAGCCGTTACTTAGAGCAGCGGACGTATACACCTGCATGTTATTGCCTCGGCTGTCGCGGTGCCCCACACTGGGTGGAGGATACGGAAAGGGTGCATTGAGACACCCCGGGGCATCACGCCGAGGGGTCGGTGGGCATCAGGCCGTCTCTTCGTATACCGCCGTTAGGCACTGTTACCGTTAGTGGATTTTCCACTGTCCGGTTGGGTACTTGTTTTTTCTTGGAATGGCGCCAAAATCAAAACCGGCGCCTACCGCATCGGCCGCCGACACGACTGCCGACTCTAGTCAGTGCGACACACCGTCGGCCGACTCAGCCAGCGACAGCATTCGATTGGTTATGGAGCAGCTGCAATTGCTCCACTCTCGAATGGACGACCACGCCCGGACGCAGTCGGAGCTTCTCCGTCGGGACGCGATGCGCGACCACCGGGTCGCTATCGACGCGGGGGCGAACCCACATGTGGACGACCTGTACATGCCTGCTAGTACCTTCGTGCCTGCTCCGACATACGAGCAATCACCCCATGGCAACGCCAGTCGTAGGCCCACGATCGACCCGGAATTCGTTGCCATGACCGCAGACTGGGCCACCAACTTCGACGGCGACTCATTTTCCCGGTCGTTTCGCATGGACGCTCCGCTTATGCCATGGACAGGGGAGTTCAACACTTGGAAGCGCGACTTCTTGTCGTTCTTATCCATTAAGGGGGCTGCACTTATCCCTCAGCTGGCGTCCCTCTGAATCTAGTGGCTCTGCGGTTCGCACATGCTATGCTTGTTCAGTGTTGTCGACAAAACAAACCGGCTGCACAAGCAATCGCGGGCGTTCCTGCTGGCAGACCCGACTGCGGGATAGCCGCCTGGGAAATGCTGTGTGAGAGACTGGACGCGCAATCCATCTCCCGCACGCAGTCGCTCTTGGACCGCATGATGGTTCGTCAGGCTTCTGGTCAGTCTGTCTGCGTACGTCCACGCTGTGAAGCAGCACTTTGATGAACTGAACGAGTGCCTGCAGTTGAAGGATGGTTCTGCTGCAATTCACCCCACGTGCTCGCACTGATAATGATTCGTGGTCTCTCCAACGTTGGGCAGTATGACCAGGCCAAGCAGTGTGTCATTAATGCTTTTGACACAGATTTCATTCTGTCGGCCGACAGAGTGATGGGGAGCATCATACACCATGCACATAATCTGGACGCCGATGTTTCCGCAAAATCAGACACTGCTGATTCATGGATTGCAGTCAATGCCTTCCTTGCGGATCGAAAACGGCAGGGTGGCCGTGGCATTGGCGGATGGACCGCAAACAATAAGAAGTCCAAGTTCACGATGAAGTGTGGGGCCTACTGTTGTAAGTAATTCCTAATGTAGATTAGTTACAGAGAGCTAATGTATGCTCTGATAGAAGTCCTTATGTACAGGACATCATCTAGAGTGCATGTGCACGATATCACGAACTAGCCCATAGACAGCTAACAACTATAGCTGAAGTCACTTCTCTTGTCTCAACACCAGCCGTCACCCAAGGCTGGTTGTGTAGCGTACATGTAACCAGCACACCGCAAGTTACAGTGTCTTCCTTATCGAACCGTGCATACCACGTTCAACAGGTTATGGAGCCCTCCACCTGAAGGATACGCGAGACAGCAGTGTCATTCGGCGTGCAACTTGGAAACTCGCCCGAAGGCAACGGCAACAATATTTTCAAAATAATAATACTTTACACCTTACTTTACTTTTACTTTTATTTCCACTTTTTAATTCTGTTCTCCGGAACAGTCCCGCTACCTTCGGACCTACTCTAGCCTACCACGGCTATATTCTACTCTACGCCTCGACGACCTAGCCAACCGCACAAGCGCACTCGCTTGTGCGGACAGGGTGCATACAGGTCCAAGCTGGAGTGGGGAAGGGGGGAGCATTGTGAGGGTGAATACCCATACACAAGGTGCACGACAGCATCAGCCGTAACTAGCGCAGCGGACATATACACCTGCCTGTTATTGCCTCGGCTGTCACTGTGCCCCACATTGGGTGGAGGATACGGAAAAGGTACTCTGAGACACCCCGGGGCTACAGGCCGAGGGGTCGGTGGGCATCAGGCCGTCTCTTTGTATACCGCCGTTAGGCACAGTTACCGCTAGTGGATTTTCCACTGTCCGGTTGGGTACTTGTTTTTTCTTGGAATGGCGCCAAAATCGAAACCGGCACCTACCGCATCGGCCGCCGACTCGGCTGGCGACTCCGGTACGTGCGACACTCCGTCGGTCGACTCAGCCGGCGACAGCATTCGACTGGTAATGGAGCAATTGCAACTGCTCCACGCACGTATGGACGACCAGGCCCGGACGCAGTCTGAGCTACTCCGTCGGGACGCGCTGCGCGATCACCCGTCCCCTATCGACTCGGGGGCGAACTCACCTGTGGTCGACCCATACAGGCCTACTGGCGCGTTCGTGCCGGCTCCTGTGCACGAACCAACACATTCTGGCACAACCAGTCGTCGACACACCATCGACCCGGGATTTGTTGCCATGACGGCCGACTGGGGTAACAACTTCGATGGTGACTCGTTCTCTCGGTCGTTTCGCTTGGAAGCTCCACTAATGCCCAAGGCGGGGGAATTTAAAACATGGAAGCGCGACTTCCTGTCGTTCTTGTCCATCAAGGGGGCTGCGCTGATCCCTCAGGTGGCTCTGTCCTCCTCTGGCGTTCCCCTGAATCCACTCGCTCAGCGGTTCGCGCACGCTATGCTCGTTCAGTGCCGCAGACATAATAAGGCGGCTGCACAAGCAATCGCTAGTGTTCTAGCAGGCCGCCCTGAGTGCGGAACAGCTGCATGGGAATTATTATGCGAGAGACTGGACGCGCAGTCCATATCCCGCACCCTGTCGCTCCTAGATCGTATTATGGTACGTCAGGCTTCCGGACAGTCCGTCTCTGCGTACGTGCACGCTGTGAAACACCACTTTGACGAACTTAACGAATGCCTGCAACTGAAGGATGGCTCTGCTGCGATTCACCCGCACGTGCTCGCTCTTGTCCTGATCCGTGGACTTTCTAACGTTGGGCAGTATGGCCAGGCTAAACAGTGTGTTATTAATGCCTTTGACACCGACTTCATCCTGTCCGCCGACAAAGTGATGAGCAGCATCATTCACCAGGCGCAGAACCTGGACGCTGACGTCTCTGGTCATCCTGACAGTGCTGATGCGGGACATCCAGTCAATGCCTTCCTTGCGGATCGGAAGCGCCAGGGTGGCCGTGGCATTGGCGGTTGGACCTCGGACAAGAAAAAGTCTAAGTTTGCAATGAAGTGTGGGGCCTGCGGAGACCCAAATCACGTCTGGACTACCTGCAAGGCGCCAGATGCTGATGTCCTCCGCTGGACACTGGCCAAGCGCAAACAGATTGCGGAGAAGTACCCCGGGCAGTCGCCTCTCACCGCTCACCTCAGCGACCTACATGCTGAGGGAGATACTGAGGCAGGGGATGCTGCTGCTGAGGACGTACTGGAGTATGACATGCAGGACGAGTACGACGACACGGAGGTCGGTACATCCTTTGCCTCTGTTGCTTTCGCGTCCGCTACAGCTTGTGTTGCCGATCTGTCGGATTACTGGGTTGTTGACTCCGCTTGTTCGGTTAACTTAACGTCTTTTCGATCGGATTTTTCGGAATTTCGTCCCTCGACCCGCAACAGCACTGTCGGTGGGGTCGGTGTCACAGTACAGGGCAGTGGAACTGTTCGCATTCCCATTTGTCTGATTTCTGGTCGAACGGTGTTTCGGCGTGTTCATGCCCTCTATACCCCTGATTTATCCTCTCGGTCTGCACAGCGTATCAGTCGTTTACTGAGCGTCAGCTGGATGCAGAAAAACTCGGGGTGTGAGTTTTCTTTCCCCACCAACACTGACTCCGGCATGCTGTTGGTCACCACAGGAATGGGGATGCTGATCCCGTCGGGGAATGGACTATATCTCCTTCCGAGGTCGCACGCCTGCGCGGGGCTGTCCTTGCGCGACGTAGACAGTTTTAGACAGAAATCTGCCGCACTTGCTGCTGGGTGTGACGCTGCTCTGTGGCATAGTCGGATGGGTCATCTGAACATGCAGAGTCTACATGCTCGGCACTCTCATAATACGGCGTCTGTGCCTATTATGCCTAGTTCTGTAAATGATCTCTCTTGTGAGTCATGCAATTTGAACAAAGCTGCGTCTCCGCCTAAAAATCGCACAGCATCGCGGAAGCCAGCTGCCCCCCTCCAACATCTGTCGTGTGACTTGTGGGGTCATGTCAGTGTCCCATCGCCTTACGGTCTGAAGTATTGCCTGCTGGTCATTGACCATCACACAAACTTCATGTGGGTTAGGTTTCTGAAGTCAAAGGATGAGACATGCGCTAACCTCGAGACCATTCTCCTGGACGCGCGGCACACCCATGCCCGGTTCCACTCCCAACACCATGCTTTTGCGCCGTTTCTGAAATTTGACTCGGACTCGGTGTTCGAGGCGGCGAACACGCAGCTCATGTGCACAAGATTGGGGTTCAACACTCAGTTCTCTGCCCCATACGCGCATCACATGCTTGGGAACGTCCGTGGCGCACTCTGCGCGACTGCGCGTCTTCCATGCTACATGCGATGTCTGTGCCAAATAGCATGTGGTCATGCGCGATCAGCACGGTGGTCCATCTCCGTAACCGCACGTACAGTCGCGCTGTTGGTCCATCCGGAGGGGTTCCTCTCACCCTTTTGACAGGCGCGGTCCCGGACGCGTCTGTCTTTCGAGTGTTTGGGTGTACGGCATTTGCTAAGGTACCAGATAGTCTGAGACGGAAACTCGGCCTGAAGGCGTTCCGAGGGGTGATGGTGGGGTACTCGCACAACTCACTAGGATATCGTATCTACAACCCTGCAACCCGGCGCATCACAACGTCTGTGCATGTCAAGCTTGAGGAACTTGTGCCCGGGTTTGGGTCATCCCACCCCGTCGCCTCGTCGATCGATGTGTGTGCAGATGCAAAGACTATGTTTGTTGCCCCTGCCAGTCACCCACTCCCAGACCTGCACATGGATGCGGAGGACACTGTGACTGTGACTGAGGTCGACAGACCCACTCGCCTGCGCGGCCCGCCCGCTCATTTCGAGGACTACGTTGCTCACGTGTCAACTGTGCCGCGGGTGTGTGTCACTGACTCGTGTGAGACCGACCTGTCTGACCACATGGACGACATCTTTCCTCTTCCAAATCTCTCCATGATGGTAGCTCACCACGTCATCAGGGCTCTGAAGACCCAGTGGGAGACGTCGCGTTGGTGTCCGCGAGCGTCTGTGTTGAACCAACATCCTACAAGGATGCTTTGGTTAGTCCACAGGCGGTGGAATGGAAGCAGGCTATGCAGTTGGAATTCGACTCCCTAACGTCTAATCAGACTTGGGATCTCGTTCCCCTGCCTGCTGGACGCCGCGTAGTCAACAGCATGTGGGATTATAAGGCTAAAACAGACGCTTCTGGTGCCGTTTCTCGGTACAAGGCGCGGTTTGTCGCAAAGGGGTGCAGCCAGCGCGAGGGGATTGATTACACGGAGACGTTCTCACCCGTCATCCGCCTCGCTAGCCTCCGCGTCTTCTTCAGTATCGCCGCAGCTCGTGATCTAGAACTGGGCGGTCTTGACATCGACACGGCGTTCCTGTACGCGCCCATTAAAGAGGATGTCTATATTAGACAGCCACTTGGGTTCGATGACGGGACCACCAACGTCTGTCACCTGCGCCGGTGCCTCTACGGCCTGAAGCAGTCACCCCGGGAGTTCAATGAGCTGCTTCGCGACTGGCTCGTCTCTCAGGGATGGCGCCAGCTGATGTCCGACCCGTGCATCTACATTTTTGAGGCAGACGGCGTTTTCGCCATGATTGCCCTCTACGTGGATGACATTCCCGGTGGCGTGCAACAACACCGCATGGCGGGTGGCCTTCACCGCCTTGGTGCGATCCAGGTTTGACATCAAGGACCAGGGCGATCTGTCGGACATCATTGGCATGCACAGTACACGTGACAGAGCGGCACGCACCATCAGCCCGGATCAGAGCAATACGTGCATGAACTGCTCGACAAGCATGACATGGTGGACTGCAAACCCTCGTGTGTGCCCATGGACCCTGGTTTCTTGGCTGCCATCGCCAATCAGACACCGATACCCCTCACGGGCGCGGACCGGGACGTCTACCCGAGCATGCTTGGCAGCTTGCAATACGCCGCCGTTTGCACTAGACCGGACATTTCAACCGCGCTCAGCATTCTGGGCTCTGCTCAGGCTAACCCCACGGTGGCACACATGCAAGCCCTTAAGAAGGTGCTGCGCTACCTCAAAGGGTCTCCCAGCATGAGCCTGACGTTGGGGGGGGGTGCGGACAACACTCTCCAACTGACATGCTTTGCTGATGCATACTGGGGCAATGACTGTGAGACACGCCGTTCACGATCGGGTTTCATGTTTACACTGGGCAAAGGTGCAGTCAGCTACAAGTCGAGGAAACAGTCCTGCGTCGCACAGTCCACATGCGAGGCAGAGTACTACTCCGCAGCGGACGCAACTAAGGAGGCAATCCATATTCGACAGATGCTTTCGGAAATCTTCAGTCAACCTGCCAGCGGGACGACCACCATCTGGGAAGGCAACCATAGCTGCATTGCCTATTCGCAGAATGCACTGGTGAGCGAGAAGACCAAGGACATCGACCTGAAGTATCACTTCGTGAAGGACCACGTGCAGTTGAGGACTATCAAACTACGGTACCTACCCACTGGTGACATGGTTGCTGACATGCTGACCAAGCCACTGCCTGGACCTGCACTCGTGAAACAAAGGAGCGCCATCCTGGGGACATCCGGACCCATGCAGCGACACACTTCGTAGAGGGAATTCTGTAATCACTTCCATCTGGTTACAAGACACACCTTAGCTATCTTGAGGGGGAGTGTTGTAAGTAATTCCTAATGTAGATTACTTACAGAGAGCTAATGTATGCTCTGATAGAAGTCCTTATGTACAGGACATCATCTAGAGTGCATGTGCACGATATCACGAACTAGCCCATAGACAGCTAACAACTATAGCTGAAGTCACTTCTCTTGTCTCAACACCAGCCGTCACCCAAGGCTGGTTGTGTAGCGTACCTGTAACCAGCACACCGCAAGTTACAGTATCTTCCTTATCGAACCGTGCATACCACGTTCAACACCTACGGAGACCCAAACCATGTATGGTCTACCTGTAAGGCGCCAGATGCTGATGTCCTCCGCTGGACACTAGCCAAGCGCAAACAGATTGCGGAGAAGTACGCCGGCCAACCACATCCCACTGCTCACCTCAGCGACCTACCTGCTGACGTGGCGTCTGAGGGAGATGTTGCTGGTGGGGACGCACTGGAGTACGACATGCAGGACGAGTATGATGACACCGAGGTCGGCACATCCTTTGCCTCTCTTGCATTTGTGTCCGCTGCGGCTCCCGTTGCAAATCTGTATGATTACTAGGTAGTTGACTATGCTTGCTCTGTCAACTTAACGTCATTTCGGTCGGATTTTTCGGAATTTCATTCCTCGACCCGCCACAGCACTGTCAGTGGCGTCGGTGTCGCAGTGCAGGGCAGTGGAACCGTTCGCATTCCTATTTGCTTGATTTCCGGTCGGACGGTCTTTCGACGCGTTCATGCTCTCTACACCCCTTATCTGTCCTCTCGGTCTGCGCAACGTATCAGTCGTCTGTTGAGCGTCTGCTGGATGCAGAAACACTCGGGGTGTGAGTTCTCTTTCCCCACCAACACTGACTCCGGCATGTTGCTTGTCACCACAGGAATGGGGATGCTAATACCGTCGGGGAACGGGCTGTACCTCCTCCCGAGGTCGCATGGTTTTGCGGGGCTGCCCTCGCACCACGTAGACAGTCTTAGAGAGAAACCTGTCGCACTTGTTGCTGAGTGTGACGCTGCTTTGTGGCATAGTCGGATGGGCCACCTGAACATGCAGAGCCTTCAGGCTCAGCATTCTCATAATACGGTGTCTGCACTTGTTATGCCTAGTTATGTAAATGGTCTCTCTTGTGAGTCTTGCAATTTGAATAAAGCCGCGTCTGCGCCTCAACATCGCAAAGCATCTATGAAACTAGAAGCTCCACTTCAACACTTGTCATGTGACATGTGGGGTCTTGTCAGCGTCCCCTCTCCCTACGGCCAGAGGTATTGTCTGCTGGTCATAGACCATCACACGAACTTCATGTGGGTTAGGTTTCTGAAATCTAAGGATGAGACATGCGCTAAACTGGAGACCATTCTCATGGACGCGCGGCACACCCATGCCCAATTCCACTCTCACCACCATGCGTTTGCACCGTTTCTGAAATTTGACTCGGACTCTGTGTTCGAGGCAGCAAACACGCAACTCATGTGCACGGGATTGGGGTTCAACACTCAATTCTCCGCACCTTACGCGCATCACAAGCTGGGGAAGGCGGAACGCCCTTGGCGCAATTTGCGTGACTGCGCATCCTCAATGCTTCACGCAATGTCTGTGCCTAATAGCATGTGGTCATGCGCGATCAGCACAGTGGTCCACCTCCGCATCCGTACATACAGTCGCGCTGTTGGTCCATCTTGCGGGGTCCATGTCACCCTTCTTACGGGCGCAGTTCCGGACGCGTCTGTCTTTCGTGTGTTTGGGTGTGCGGCATTTGCTAAGGTGCCTGATAGCCTCTGACGGGAACTCGGCTTGAAAGCGTTCAAAGGTGTGATGGTGGGGTACTCACATAACTCACCGGGGTATCGTATCTACAACCCTGCGACCAGGCGCATCACAACGTCTGTTCATGTCAAGTTTGTAGAGAATGTACCCGGGTTTGGGTCATCCCACCCTTTCGCCTCGTCGATCGATGTGTGTGCCGACGCAGAGGCTATCCCTGTTGCCCCTGCCAGTCACCCACTCACTGATCTGACCGTGGACGCAGAGGACGTTGTGACTGTGGGTGAGGTCGACAGACCCGCTCGCATTCGCGGCCCGCCCGCTCATTTCGAAGACTACGTTGCCCACGTGTCGACCGTGCCGCGCGTGTGTGTCACAAACTCGTGTGAAGCTGACCTGTCTAACCACATGGAAGACATCTTGCCCCTCCCTGATCTCTCTATGATGGTGGCTCACCCACGCCACAGGTGCTTTGAAGGACCAGTCGGTGACGTAGCCCTCGTGTTAGCTAGTGTTTGTGTCGAACCGACATCCTACAAAGCCGCTTTGGTTAGCCCACAGTCGGCGGAGTGGAAGACGGCCATGCAACTGGAATTCGACTCTCTCACGTCCAACCAGACATGGGACCTCGTTCCCTTGCCTGCTGGACGCCGCGTGGTCAACATCATGTGGGTTTACAAGGCTAAGACAAACGCCTTTGGGGGCGTCTCTCGATACAAGGCGCGATTTGTCGCAAAGGGCTGCAGCCAACGCGAGGGGATCGACTACACAGAGACTTTCTCGCCAGTCATCCGACTCGCTAGCCTCCGCGTCTTCTTCAGCATCGCTGCGGCTCGGGATCTCGAGCAGGGCGGTCTCGACATCGACACGGCGTTCTTGTACGCGCCCATTAAAGAGGATGTCTATATTAGACAGCCACTTGGGTTCGATGACGGGACCACCAACGTCTGTCATCTGGGTCGGTGCATGTACGGCCTGAAGCAGTCACCCCGGGAGTTTAATGAGCTGCTTCGCGACTGGCTCGTCTCTCAGGGCTGGCGCCAACTGATGTCGGATCCGTGCATCTACATTTTTGAGGCAGACGGCGTCTTCGCCATGACTGCCCTCTACGTAGATGATATCCCGGTGGCGTGTAACAACACAGCATGGCGGGTGGCATTCACCGCTCTGGTGCGATCCAGGTTCGACATCAAGGACCAGGGCGATCTGTCAGACATCATTGGCATGCACATTACCAGGGACATAGCCGCGCGCACCATAAGCATGGACCAAGGCAAATACGTGCGTGAACTGCTCGACAAGCATGACATGGTGGACTGCAAACCCTCGTGTGTGCCCATGGATCCTGGCTTCCTGGCTGCCATCGCCAATCAGACACCCGTGCCCCTCACATGCACGGACCAGGACATATACCCGAGCTTGCTCGGAAGTCTGCAGTACGCCGCAGTCTGCACTAGACCAGACATTTCGACCGCGCTCAGCATCTTGGGCTTTGCGCAGGCCAATCTCACGGTGGCACACATGCAAGCCCTTAAGAAGGTGCTGCGCTACCTCAAGGGATCTCCCAGCATGAGCCTGACGTTTGGGGGGGGGGGGTGAGGACAACACTCTCCAACTGACATGCTTTGCTGATGCAGACTGGGGCAATGACAGTGAGACACGCCGCTCACGATTGGGGTTTATGTTTACAATGGGCAGAGGTGCAGTCAGCTACAAGTCGAGGAAACAGTCCTGCGTCGCATAGTCCACATGCGAGGCAAAGTACTACTCAGCAGCGGACGCAACTAAGGAGGCAATCCATATTCGACAGATGCTCTCGGAAATCTTCAGTCGACCTGTCAGCGGGACGACCACCATCTGGGAAGACAACCAGAGCTGCATCGCCTATTCGCAGAATGCACTGGTGAGCGAAAAGACCAAGGACATCGACCTGAAGTATCACTTCGTGAAGGACCACGTGCAGTTGAGGACTATCAAACTACGGTACCTACCCACTGGTGACATGGTCGCTGACATGCTGACCAAGCCACTGCCTGGACCTGCACTCGTGAAACAAAGGAGCGCCATCCTGGGGACATCCGGACCCATGCAGCGATACACTTCGTAGAGGGAATTCTGTAATCACTTCCATCTGGTTACAAGACACACCTTAGCTATCTTGAGGGGGAGTGTTGTAAGTAATTCCTAATGTAGATTACTTACAGAGAGCTAATGTATGCTCTGATAGAAGTCCTTATGTACATGACATCATCTAGAGTGCCTAAGCACGATATCACGAACTAGCCCATAGACAGCTAACAACTATAGCTGAAGTCACTTCTCTTGTCTCAACACCAGCCGCCACCCAAGGTTGGTTGTGTAGCGTACCTGTAACACCGCAAGTTACAGTATCTTCCTTATCGAACCGTGCATACCACGTTCAACAGACCCTAGCGCGCTTCTCCCCCCCCCTCCCCCCCCTCTTCACTCATCACGCACTACCCACTTTGACCATCGCTACGTTACTGGCAACTTTTCATTTGCTGAGACTCGCATGCACGAATTGCTCTACCAGAGTAATTATCCGATTGCCCGCTCTCACGCGTATCTACATGCCCATGTACAATCGCCGCTACCTTTTGGCAATCACGTACCCGTAACCCCAACATTTTACAAGATACACGTATCCCCCCACTTTGTTTAGGCATGCTCCGATGCTTCTCTTGGAAGCCCCAAAGCATATTTGAAACTAAATCGTCAGCCCCCCTGTCTGCATGCCGCTCTCTCCAATCGACCTCTCCGTAACACCTACCACGCCTTGCTTGCAACCTTTCTCCCCCATGCATTACCTCCCCCTACTCTCACCGCCATCCCTACACTCACCATCCTCCCTTAAACTCCGAGGGGCCACTGTTAGCACTAGCATCCCGTTGCCTAGTACTTGTGTACAAGGTAGCTATTTGTCATCCTAGTACTTAGTGTTATGCTATTAGCGGTACTCTATTCCCTATTAGTGGCGGTCGGCCGGCCCTGCCGGTGCCTTCGCCGGCCGTCATCTCTCTCCTCTCACTTCTCTTGTCACCACAGCCGGCCCCCTTGTGGGGCCGTCACGACCTCCGTGTAACTATCCGTTCCCAACTCTAACAATTACAGCTACACAAAGACGAGATGCAAGCACGCACGAAACCGTCTACAGCCCCACACTTCGTCAGAGGAGACAAGGTGTTCGTTGTCACCAAGAACCTCTTCTTACGTGGACAGACAAACAAGAAGCTAAACGACATGCAGCTTGGACCTTTTCATTGGAGGAGCAAATTGGTAAACAATTACAACTTGAAACTTCCAGCGACAGTACGCTTACATAATGTGTTTTATGTGAACCTACGACCTTGCTCTACCGCTTCATTGCGACCCTTTTCATTGGAGGAGCAAATTGGCAAACAATTACAACTTGAAACTTCCAGCGACAGTACGCTTACATCATGTGTTTTATGTGAACCTACGACCCTGCTCTACCGCTTCATTGCGACTAGTTGTCCCGGTGACTGTACTTGAAGGAGACGATGAGAAGTTTGACGTCTCTCACATCTATGTTGTGTGTATCAGGTCGTTACCTGGACGACGAGGCAAATACTTGCTCTTCGTGACGCACTTCAGTGATGACGATATTCCACTTGTCTGGCACCGGTTGAATGAAGTACATCGAACTAGAGCGTTGCAAGATTTCTTGGAGACGCCCCAATGGCACAAATTTGCCAAAACTGTGGTGTACATTGACTTCATGCACGCTCACCCTGCGGGCATTCCTGAGTCCCAATAACTGCTTCAGTAAAGGAACTTAGACCACGGAGGTCTGCCTCGCGGCGGCCTCAATGATCTGTCAAGAGGGGGAGGGTACGAGTGTGACGAGTACAGTCGTGCAACACTACATTGCAGGACATTGTACATGTACTCGTTACTAAATCCAATTCGTGCTTTTCCATCGGAAGGACGTACAATGTGGGTACGTCGCTATTGCAAATTAGCGAGGGTTCTGATGCGCACTATACTACCAGTACCTCCCGGTACGTACATGTACGCATAGTTAATGTAACTAGCCAGACGACGCGCCAAGCCAGGTTTCCAATGTAGAATGTGATTCCCCAGACCGGACGAGACGCGTCGCAAGTCTTTTGATGGCGGTTGGAAAGCCTTAGCACCTAACACGTAAGCCAAGCGAGAACATGGGCAAGCTAACGAGGCAAAGACTATATCAGCCTAGTGCAGTAGAGGGAGGTGACAGAACCATTTAACAATTCCCTTTGTTCAATTACAATATACTGCTTAAGTACAAGCAGTGAGACATCTTCTCATCTCTCTCCATCTACACTTCCATATAACAATTGAGCGACGACAAAACATAACATAACAAATTTATGTCTGCATTTAGCATTCCGAAAGCTAACCGCCACAAAACGCGGCCTACTTCCCCTCGCCCAATCTCTCCATCATACGACCGATTACATGACCCCCGATACCATCAAACACAAATGACAATAACGCATCCGCCACCTCCTCCGCGCTGCCACCACGAATAAATTGAAATTATTACAAGGAGACGCGGGGCAGGGTGATATGCTGTGTAACGTTCGGTAGAGGTAGCTGAGACTTGTTGTTCATAAGAGAAAACTAGTTCGGTATATGTTGCTGAGGGTTGCCGTTGAGAAGAGATAACGCCGTTTGGCGAGCACAACGCGTAAGAGCTTATCCTCGAGATTTTAACGGTATTTACGGCCCATCATGAACACTTCGGGTACGGACACATGACCGTGGCAGAGATATAAAATACTGTGTTTGATCGAGACTTGAAATTGGCGGCACGTGGGCCGGGTAGGGTTATTATGCATGAGAATTCAAATTGAGTGTGGTTTGTTCGCGATGGAATGTCCCTCCTTGCCCGCGGTGTGGTCGGGTGTGGAAGAAGGCAGGCGGGGGGCGTTAGAACTCGGATACCTTGTCCCACAAGCCGCACGCTAAAAGGAGGACCAGCTCCCGGGCGTCGGTGACCACCTCGCCGGCTCATGGCCGAAGCGAGGGATTCACCGGCTTCCCGACCTAATTTAGTTTAGTAGCTTAGCATTATTGTGTTTTTTTCCACGGTGTTTAATGAGGGTGCGATACGTCTTTTAAGAGTACATGTATATATGCCTCTATTAATACGAGGCATAATAGTAGGCATTTTGGATAAATTATCCCCCAAGCCCTCAACCCACCTCGGAGAAAACGGACAAGGAGACCCACGACCCAATTTTGCATGTAGAGTTCCTTGATGGCAAATGCAAAAGGGCTTTCACACAGCACCCGATCCGTAGCCTGTACTTGTCATACATTGTTGTCATTTTCATTTTCCAAGCAAGACTTTATGTGGGATGTCCACAAAAATATCACTATTGCGCCTTGGGATTCTACCCTCCGCTGCCCCATGTTCTGGCAAGTCACTAAGAACGGACACATGGCGGGCAGCTGCTCTCGATGTCCACCCTACGAGAGGATATCCATAACAATGCCCTCCAACCTCTCCTCTCCGGTTGCCCTTGTATCCCGTTCTCAAACTTATGTTCTTCTATGTAAATTCCACTCGCAAAGTCGAAAAATACAGCACAATACTTTGAACATACTGCGCTAGACAATTAGCAAGGATTGTTGATAGCCGAACCGCAAATGGAAGGCGCTCTATTGCAACATTAGCCCGTGTTAATGTGTGGTATACAGTTCATTAAAGCAAGTATGCCAAATATGCTGTCCTCTTGTTTATGGCACCGTACTGGTACGTACACTTCCTGTAACACGACTTGCAAGTATGGGAGTACACAGAACACACACCTCCAACAATAGCATCTGTATGCATGCATTTGCCCACGAAAAACTCTTCCTGTGATAATGCATATTCGTAGCTTCGGTCACCTCGGGCTGAACCCAGAAGGTTCGGACGCTTGTGACCATTTTTGCAAACCCTATATGACAATTTTAACCAATCACCTACATGGCGCACCGAAATAACACTCCATACATTGCAGAAACAAAAATGTAAGGTAATCTAGAGTACTTCAATCGTTTAAAAATTCTCGTTATGCAAAGGTGATGCTGGGCCAACAACCTGGCAGGCAAATCATCGGTGTGACAAGAAAAACGTGGCCAGCATTGATGAATGACTGTTCTCGCATTTGCAACTAAATACCTCGCAATATCTTCCGATTCCCAGGTGGGATCAAAGTGTTGCAATTCCAGACAATAAGTTAAACCATCGTAAAATGCAGGCCAACATTAGGAATGAGGGCAGTTTATCTGCCCTGCCGCACACAATTGCCCACACAAGTGCCGCCTAGGCAAGCTGCTGTGGGACGCTTCAGGTGCTGCTGCATTCTGCACTAAGGTGACAGGATGTCGTGGCAGCCCCCGTCCATTTCTCTCCATTGAATGAACACCAGCGACGCTTTGTAGTGAATGTATGCTGCGATCACAACGCAGAGGTGGAACACGTTGTGGCTATGGAATGCGAGGTCAAAGGAGCCAGGCTGCCAGCGCTCCGGCACTCGCGAGGCATATATGCCAGCCCCCGTCAGGTAAGTGAGCCCCATGAGCAGGTCGTATATCAAGGCCTCCTGAAACATCGGGATATGGTAGTGGACCGCCCACTGGTGGATGATGGGGACCACCCCAAAGAGCCCCAGACCAGAGAACACGACGGCGCGGATGAAACGGAAGCGGATGCTCTGAAACACCTCGAGTAGGCTCACTGCCACCGTGGCTACCCCAAAGGCCGAGACTGTGGTCAGGTAGAGGACCTGCCAGCCGGGGTGACACAGGAAGCCGTAGTAGACGGGTGGGAAGTAGGAGGTTACAATGAGGACGGCAATGCCCACATAGTCGAAGCGCCAAATGACGGACACCACGTGCGGTTTACAGCACCCCAAGAGATGGCAGACGGAGGAGGCAAGCAGGCAGGTCATGGCGCCTGAAAAGAAAACGTACATGGGCCATCGTGGTACGTGATGCGCTGCCGCCTCCGCTGCTGCTTGCTTTGAATAGTATAACGTTGTGCTTGTCAGCACCACAAACAGCACAAAGCCGAGCAAATGGCTCCAAATGTTGAACGTCTCATTGTGTATTCGAAACAGACTGAAGACGATCTGTCTCAGGCTCCAGTTCCCGGGACGGTAGTGGCCTGCCACAGCCAGCAAACAACAGTTGTGGGACCACACTTAAGAGCAGACCCCATACGCAAGCCACTGTCATCCGTTGTCAATAATGGCAGCGGGTGTGAGTGCGTTGCGCCGCGTACCAACGATGTATTCATTGTCTCGCAGGTAGCTGGGCAGGCGGTGCCAGGTGACAAGCGGCTGATGCAGCGATGTCTTGGTTTTTGCCTTGCCATGCCTACGAATAGGGTTGGACATCGCTGCCTGCACAGCAGCATCGTGCACCACCGCACTCACCTCCCCAGGGTTGGCCATCTGAGACGGCCACCCTCGCTCGTCTGCCCCCGGAGCTGCCGCTCACTGCTCACTGCTGCTGCTTTACAACCAAAGCAGCACCTTCCTACAGGCACGTACGTCACAGTGGGCGCGCTCGACGTCTGCTCAGGGGTGGCAGGGGCTCCCTCTCGAGTCTCGATGCTGTATCAGCACGCTTGGTCGACCTTCAGCACAGTGTGCTCCCGCACGCGCATCGCCGCGTCTCAGTCGACAGTCGATAGTGGGATCTGACGACCCCTCACCATGCCCCTCAGTACGTAGCGAGCGAAGAATCTCCCCCGCGAGGTGACGCCCGCAAGTCGTCAGTGAGCCGCGTGTGTCACGCCGAGTGAAGTGAGGCCAGTGTGGTGACGTCGCGTCGTCTGTTTTGGAAAGGCTCGTCGACGAGGTTGGTGGTCGCTCCGTCGCTATCAGTACTTAACACCATTTTCCCTTCTTTCGCTCGCCTCTCACAACCGTACATAATACGTACATGTACTGGTACAAGGAAGCAGTACGCGCACAATCAAAATTGCTTGTAAATAGGTTACGTTTTGTTGTCTTAAAAAAACCACGACAATTTATATTGAAATGTTTCTTACAAGAAAACGCAGTTGAGGCCACCAAGCAAACAGAAGAAAAGAGGAAATAACCTAAGCTCGAGGAACACGAAGGCATGCCACAGCGTCGGCACTGCCCTCCTGAAAAGCGTCGCGGAGATAGGAACCCAGAGTGCCATGAAGAGCAGCAGAAAGACATTGCATGAATTCACGTCGGACATCCCTCCAAAAACGCCGAAAATAAACAGTAGATCGACGAACAAAATGCAGCATACTGTGGCGGTTAGCCTCTGAAAGCTAAACGCTAGCACAAATCTGTTCTGGGTCTGTCTAGTTCTATCGTTGCAAGATGGCAAAATGATGTTGTCGAGAGGCGATGGTGAAAGATGTTTCACTGCTGTACTTAGGCAGTAGATGTTGTAAGTGAACAATGGAATTGTTAAAAGGTTCTGTCACCTCCCTCTACTGCACTGGGCTTAAATAGGTTTCAGCCCAGACTAATTACGCCTGCAAGCTACGCATCAGGCGTGTCAGGCGTTAGCGTTGTCTAACCGTCGTCATCTGCCTCGAGACGCGGCCTGCCTAGCATTGGGTTTCACGACGCGGCTCCTTCTGCATCGAAGAGCTCGTTCTGGCGCGTCATCTGGCTAGTTAGATTAATTATGCATATCTGTACGTACCGGGAGGTACTGGTCGTACTGTAGCATCAGCACCATTACAATATTGCAGTAGCGACGTACCCACGAGTATACGTCCGTCCTGTGGAAAAGCACGAATTGGAATCCGTAACGAGTACCTGCACAATGTCTTGCAATGTACTGTTGCAGGACTGTACTCGTCGCACTCGTACCCTCCCCCTCTTGACAGATCAATGAGGCCGCCGCGAGGCAGACCTCCGTGGTTCTTGGCTCCTTTACTGAAGCAGTTACTGGGACTCAGGAATGCGCGCTGGGTGAGCGTGCATGAAGTCGATGTAAGCCTGAGTCTTGGCGAACTTGCGCCATTGGGGCGTGTCCAAGAATTTTTGTAACGCAATCGTTCGATGCACCTCATTCAACCGGTGCCAGACAGGTGGAATGTCGTCATCACTGAAGTGCGTCATGAAGAGCAAATATTTGCCTCGTCGCCCAGGTAGCGACTTTATGCACACAGCAGAGATGTGCGAGACGTCAAACTCCTCGTCGTCTCCTTCAGGTACAGTCACCGGGACAGCTGGTCGTAGTGGAGCAGTAGCACATGGTCGTAAGTTGTTAACATGGAACACAGGATGTAAGCGTACTGTCGCTGGTAGTTTCAATTTTTAACTGTGTTTTCCAAGCTGCTCCTCCACTGAAAAAGGGCCGAGCTGTCTGTCTTTGAGTTTCCGGTTCGGTTGTCCTCGCAGAAAAAGATTTGTTGTGACGACTGACACCTTGTCTCCCTTAGCGAAGTGTGGCGCTGTAGACGGTTATGTGCGCGCATGCATCTCGTCTTTGTGTAGCTGTAACACTGAGCGTACTAGGGTATGCACTTCCTGTAACAATCTCAACCGTTCTGTTGCGTCTTGCGAAATTGGAATTGATGGTCGCATGCTAAACAGTAAGTCAGGAGGCTCCTCATGAGAGAATCCAAAGTTAGCCTCGAACGGTGTGTGCTCAATTCCGAGTGCACGCGAAGCGTTGTACGCAAACTCCACTTGCGGTAAAAGTGTCGACCAATCAGAGCCATCATAGCAACAGAAGCAACGAAGAAGCTGCTGAAATGTGCTGTTCACTCGCTCTGTCAAGCCGTCTGTTTCTGGGTGTCGGCTGGAAGACATGTTTAGACGCGTTCCGAGGCGTCTCCAAAGTGTCTGCCAAAAAGCGCTGACAAATTTCGGGTCGCGGTCGCTGATCAGCACACGGGGCAGTCCATGTAAGCGGTAGACTCCCTGTAAAAACAAAGTGGCAGTTTCTTCGGCAGTAATCGACTCTGTACATGGCAGAAAATGGGCCATTCGAGTTAGATGGTCTACCACAATCAGCACACTGTTAAAACCGTTGCTCTCGGGCAAGTGTGTCAAGTAGTCAAGACCAACTGTATGCCACGGTCTAGGTGGAACATGTAACGGTTAAAGAGTCGCAGCCATCTGCGGTCGAATCTTCGCTCGTCGACACACGACGCAGCGTTCACAAAAATCTTTCACGTCTTGGCGGATTCGTTTCCACCAGAATCTGTCGAGTGCCTTAGCAAGAGTGCTAGCAACTCCTCTGTGACCAGCTCACGAACTTTCGTGCAGCTCTGTGATCAATCTCAGTCGGAGCTCAGAGTTCTGTGGTATACAGAGGTGATTGAGGCGCCAAAAGTATCCGTCTCTGGCTTCTATCTGGCTGTCTCTTGTCCACTCACCATCGTCCCCATAAAACGAATCTTGTGAGAACCCCTCGCGAATGAGATCAGCGAACTTAGGGCTCAGCTGAAGCGCGTCAACAGTAAGTGAATTTAACTGTGCGTCTTCAAACAGCAGCTGGGACTTCCGTCGTAATTCTCGATCTGACGGAACCTCGCCATCCCAAAATAAGGGTACTGTGGCCTGAGGTACGAAGTCTGGACGCCGGCTTAACGGGTCAGCTTCGTTCAGAGCTCCCTTGAGATATGCAAGTGTCATCGAGCCCACAAACGGTTGCAAATCCCGCAGGTATCTTGCTTGCCGCTTGTTCAGCCTGTTGTTCGGTTGCCTGAGCAGATGTCGCAGTGTGTCGTGGTCTGTTACGACAAGGAACTTAGAACAGCCTTCAAGATAGCACCTCCAATGCTTGACAGCTTCGCATACGGCCAAAGCTTCTAAGTCGTACGCAGAGCAAGTGTTACCACGCTCAGCTGGATTCAGCTTACGCGCCCAGTAAGAGACTGGTTGAAGACCTCCTCCTTGGTCTTGCAACAGGATTGCTGCAATCCCCACTGTTGAAGCATCTGTAGCTACGGTGAACGTCGCGTCCGAGCCGACCTCCGGAAGGATCAGGCATGGCGCGGAAATGAGCCGTAACTTGAGAGTCTCAAAGGCTTCCAAACAGGCAGGCGTCAGCGTAACCTTCTGTGGCTGGGACTTCCGCAGTAAGTCCGTTAATGGAGCCGTAAGGTCGCTAAAATGGTGTATAAATCTGGCATAGAAGTTGCAGAATTGTACAAAACTGCGAACTTCCTTCTGCGTCTTGGGCACTGGCCAGTCTGCAACGGCCTCGACTTTCTTTGTGGAAACCGAAATTTTACCGGCTTACACAGTGTAGCCCAGGTATTCCATCTGTTGTAGTCCGAAGAAGCATTTCTTAAGGCGCAACTTCAGCCCTTCCTCCTTGAATCGCTGTAGCACTAGACGTAGGTGCTCCAGGTGCTCCTCTGGTGTTCGACTGTAAATGCAGACGTCATCCAGGTAGACTGTCACGAACTTATGTAAAAGGTCGCGAAGAATGTCGTTCATCATTCGTTTAAATGTAGCCGGCGCATTGCACAGGCCAAACGGCATGGCGACCCACTCCATTAAGCCATCAGGTGTCTGAAAAGCTGTCTTGTGAACGTCTTGATCACGCACTCGAACTTGCCAGAATCCTGAAGCGAGGTCGAGGTGTGTGTAAAAATTCGCGTCTTTAAGTTCGTCGAGAGTATCATCCACACGCGGAAGTGGGTATGCATCTTTACGCGTAACCTCGTTAAGGCCACGGTAGTCAATGCACAGACGTAGCGAGCCATCAGCCTTCCGCACAAAAAGAATTGGCGAGCCGAACTCACTGTAGCTAGGACGGACCAGACCAGCTTCCATTGCGTCTTTGAGCTGTCGATTGAGCTCAGCGCGCTCTGCAGGTGACAATATGTTCAGCCGTTGGCGTCGCATAGGGCCAATTGTTTCAATGGGATGATCCCACTGTCGGCTTACAGGTGGAGAGTCAACATGTTGAAGTAACTCCGGGAAGTCATTGAAGAGTAACGACCGGAAGTTGTCTCGTTGTACTGCAGTTAGTTCCTCTCCTGTATGAAAGTCTGTCGGTTGTTCAGCGGCTGACGTGAGTTCAATGACGTAAAAATCAGCATGACGTCCCCTGCTGCGGCGCGTCTTGCGCATGAGTTTCTGGACTTTCGTAGATGACAACAGCAGACATTCAGGGCGTCGTTCCTCGAGCGTAGTCTCCACTGCTGTGCCGTCCATTAATGTAAAAATTCTGGTTGTACCAAACTGTAAAGAGGCTTGTTCATCATCAAGCCATGGTAAACCCAAGATTAAATCAGCTGTGCGTAAATCACGTAAGACGTAAAAAGTCCGGTGAAATTCGTGTCGAGCCAGCTCAAAAGTGACGTCACAGACTGTCGTAGAAGTCACTCGTTGTCCGTTAGCGAGTCGAACTGGGGTCTTACTTGCAGACTTCCGAGTATGTAAGGCAAAGCGTCGTACAAAGTCCTCTGACACAAAATCAAGTGTCGCAGCGCAGTCCACTAATCCAGAAATTTGGTGTCCGCCATCAGGAGTTTTCACAGTCAGCTCGGTTCGAATTAACGGGCGAGCTTCCGTGAGGTCAGTCAATAGGGCTATAGCTGGCGAAGAAAAATGTCGCAGCGTAGCGATGGACGGTTCCGCACCGTCTGAAGGTACTGTAGAGTCGTTAAACGCACAATCTGCGTCGACTAACCACATCTATACATCCCAAGGAGCTGGAGCAACCACCTCCTGTTGCGTTGGGTTCTCAAGTGACTGACGAGTAAAAAGCTGCGTCCTCGCTGGGAATTCTTGGTAGAGTTTCCAGTGCTTAGTCACTCGAGTAAATTTCGCCCACTTCGGTAGTACAAATACAGCCAACGTAGATGTCGGAGATGTTCGACGACAATCTTCAAAATGCTGTGCAATCCGCTCAGCTAACTCCCAGGGGGGGTTGATGAACACCCGTTCTCCTGTCAAATCTCTGTCAAGAATCGAGTCACTCGGCGAACAGTGAGGTAAGTCACTGTGCGAGTTTAGACCTTCATCATCAGCACATCCCTCCAATGTGAAGTTGATTTTTGCATGCAGAGGGTCAAAGACTAAGTCAACCAGTTTCCAATTAATTGAACGTTTGGTTACATGTTTACGACTCTGTCTCTGCTTAGTTTGACGTCAACGACCTGCCACTAGAGTTGCAGGTGTCGCGACTGTAGTCGATGGAGATGCCGAAGGAGTTTCGACGACCTCTGTCGCTAACAATGTCTCAGAATGAACAGTAGATGTAGCCGGCTGCTTCAGTTCATTTGTAGAACAGCCTTGCCACCATCATTGCTTTTTAGGTTCCATCGGTGCCTTGCCCTTGAACTCCGGGCATTGGAACAGTCGGTGTCCCTTCTTGTGGCACTTGAAGCAGAGTCCTTCGTCCATGTGTCGTTGACGCTCCTCACGTGTCATTGCCTTTGAGAGTGTGTTAAAATCTTCGCGGCCAGATGTTTGACCACGTCCGCCATTGTTGCCTCCACCACGTCCGCGTCCGCGGCCAAGACCACGGCCACTCTTGTTACGCTTCCAGATGTAAGAGGCCTCATCGAGAGGGTCCTCAAAATTACGTTTGCGTGTAGGCTGGGAAGATGGACCAGCAGTAGACTTCGTATGGCCAAGTTCCGGCGAATCTGTAACGACGTAGTTCAAGAAATTTTGCAGCTCCACCAGTGTAATCTGGTACCCCTTCTGAGCTCGGTGTGATTTAGCCTGGTTCTTGAGCGAAGTGTTCGCTAGGCCATTAATGAAGCGCACACACTGTACAGCAGCTGTCAGATGTTCACGAGACCGACGTAAGTAGTCGTTGTACTGCTTAGTGTAGACCGCGTAACTCATCGTGCTGCTCTGCGTAAAGCTGAGCAAAGCGTTAATTGCATCGTCCTTGATGTTCGGAAGAAACATTGACTTGCGTAACTCCGTTACAAGCTCGTCGTACGTAGCGGGAATTGGAGGCTGAGTTTTCCGGTTCAACCACCACCCATTCAAATGTCCAGCGAACTGTGAAGTAACCCAGATAACTGAGTCGTACGTGTCAGGCGAAATCCCAAGCATGAGAAAACGCTGAGGCTGAGCTTCAAGCCAATCCTCCAGTACATGAGCTACTTGGCCATTCTGGTACGGTGAAGTAATAGCAGCTTTACGCTGAGTCTCCGTGAGGGTCACTGGTAGTCCAGCCAGGTTGTGAGTAGGCATCGACATTCCCACTCGTAAATCTGCAGGCCCTTCACCAGTCAGTCGGTTGATGTGTCCGCGTATCAGCAGCCAAACAGAACCAGAGTCGACCGTTGTAAAACGGGAGTACATGTGGAACTGTCTCGGGATAGACGCGTCGTCAAGCAGGACTGGAGCGTGTTGAACAACAGCTCGAAAAAAGAATTCCCACTGAGTCACGTAACCAAAGTGAAGTAACTCACCCCTTCTGTGAGGGCGTAAGTGTCAGACCGTCAATGTTGATGGATTCCGGGACGACGTAAGTGCCATCCGGATTAACTGTCGACTGTGCTAAAACAGCCTGCTCAACCTGAGCAGGTGTGCGCAAGTTGTTCGTAGCAAACAGGACAGGAATAGAAGCCGAGTACACGTAGACAAGCTGTCGTCCTTGAGGCAGCGTAACAACGACAGGTTCACCACTCAACAATGTTAAATCATCCGGTGTTTCGCCCGTATCACCTCGACAAGTTCAGGGGCCGTATCCGGAGGTACCATGCACAAAGATTTGATTGGTTGAACATTCGAGCAGACTTTCCCCACTTCCTCCGTAGCCACCTTAATCACAGTCGGGACGAAGGGCGTTTTGATTAAATACTTTCCATCGTCATATAAGGCTTGGATCGCCGCTGAATCCTTCCACCGTTCTCCAATATTCTTTAGGGGGTGCTGATCGCCAAGTTGAACAACAGCGGGCCAAGAGGATCTCCTTGTCGGGCACCCGTACGAGACTGAACCGTAACGTGCAAGAGCGAAGCATAGTTGGGGTCGAAATAATACACCGTGGAGTCCCGTGAATATATCATCTCAACCAACGGGATAATGGGGTACAAGTCATGGTTCTTGTACAGCTCCGCAAGGAAACTCCGGCGGGAAAGTGGTGTTGAAGGCGTTCTCCGGGTCCAAGCTTAGAAGGCTGCAATCAAGAATAGCTTGTAGGCCAATGCGAGTGGTATGAATGGCTCGCTCGATACTAACTTTGGTGAAAACCGATCTTTTTACATGGCCCATGTGGTCGGCCGCAACAGTTGCTATCCGCGCTATGGCGTGACAACGAGCTAAGCGCGACAAGACGCTGCCGGCAGCATGCGGCCGAACTTTAGGAGCTTCACCCCGAAGGCGAGTGGCTTCGCGGTCGACCCTGGTTTGCTTGTGAAGAGCCTATCCGGTCGCACTCGCCAGAAAGTCCGCCGCAGCCTCGGGAATGTTTCCCGTCGAGTAGCGGTTAACCAACTTACGCCATGCCGGAACATTCAATTCACAGACATGTTCCCATCGCCAACCATCAACGTGGGGGGCTGACAAGCGAGGTGCTTTTCTCAAGACAAGGCGCACAGACTACTCCCATATTTTGAGGCTGTCACGGTCAACTAAATGCGTGAGGGGTGGGCGCGCCGGGGGGGGGGGGGGGGGGGGGGGGGGGGGGCAAGGGGGTCGGGGAGATCACAGTCTCGGTGGGGAGTACCGCGCGGAGGATGCAACCGCTGAAGAGCGGTGAAAGCCGCGTCCGCGTCCTCCACCATTTCGAAGTCGGCTCCGTCCAGGGCCATACGGGCCCGTCGCAGCTGACAAGACGACGCCCACCAACGGCAGTAACTGCAGCAACAACATTATGCCATCCATCAGCATTAGCTCTACATGTAGTAGCAGCACCACCAATGCCACCATGTGCAACATGTGGCCTAGAATTGGCACCGGTGGCTGCTACAACACGAACAACAACGTCACCACACGCCCTACCATCAGCGTGTCTATGTCCACAAGTAGGCGCCGCAGCAATCAGCCGCAAAACAACACTAGCAACCGCAAATACCCCATATGTAGCACCTCCACTACCAAAAACAGCGGCACTACCAGCAACAGTTGCAACACCATCAACAACAACATCAACAACACCCCTAGTGGCAGCCCTCCGCACACCAGCAGCAACACGCTGTCCCCCTGTAGAAATAACAACCTCCGATCGCTAACTAGCACTAGCACGTACAACAACATGAGCAGCTGCACCCTCCGTAGCAGCACTAGTAACACCAACACCCCTAGATGCGGCTCTGCACACGTCAGTACCACCAGCGACAGCCGACCGCCGACCAGCAGCCGCAGCACCACCACAAGCATCAGCAGTAGCGACGGCGGCACCAGCACTACCAATATATATGCGTCCGCCGGTTGCTGCAGCAACAACAGCAGCAGCCGTGCGCCGACCAACATCGGCAGGCTCCCGCGAACCAGCAGCGGCGGGGGCAGCCCGCCGCCCACCAGCAGTAGCCCTAGCAGCCCGCCGTAGAGCAGCAAGTTTTTCTGTCGGACTCGTAAGGGGGCGACGGGCGGCGCAAGTGGCGCGCACGACAGATGCCCAAGATTCACCGAGGGGGTAAGAGACAGAGCGGATCGAAGAGGGCGTCGCGCATTATGACGGGGAGTGGCGCGGCGGCCCGATGCGGAAGTACGGACATGGGATGCAAGGGGGCAAACATAACCATCTAACGACGCACGGACCATAGCACGGGCCCGACGAGCATCAGAATCGCGACGGGGAGGTCCATACGCGGAGGACCGGGCGAAAGGGGGAAGAGGAGAGGGAGAAGCATGTCGGGACGGCCCGGGAACAAGACGCGAATGCCGGTCAATGGCCCGGTCGTCGGCCATAACAAGGCACCGGGAGCGGCATAGATCGCTACAAAACACGCATAGCTACCCCCTCCCCTGACTCCCCGCTACGAACATGGAGGAGGGAGGGAGGCTAAGGAGTAGGCGGGGGCGACCTACCTGGGCGTCAACGAGGGCCTCCGCCGACGAGGTCCTCCGCCGACGAGGTCCGATGCTTCACTAACACGACAAAGTTATTATCTGTTTTGTTTTTTTTTCGCCCCCGGGATATGGGACTGACAGGTAAGTTCTATGTAGTTAGTTAGAGAATCGCTAGCGATTATCCGTCCATATGTTTCTTGTAATAAACGGCACAACGACTGATAGACAAACAATCCTTCTACATATATTTACTTGCTGAATTTTTTTATTTGCGTGCCTCTCCCGCATCGCGAGCTCGGTTGGGTTCGGTGTCATAAATGAAAAAAAAGAAAATTGTAAAGCACGATGGGGAAGCGTGAGGGATTAGGGCAATATGTAAGTGCCGGATAGTTAAGGTTTCACTCCTTGCTTGTCTCTTACATGTACACAGTTTAAGGCCGGTTCTTATGTGAACTTTGACACCATCCGCGAAAGATGAGATGTTAAGCTGCTTAATTCCAAACGATGGGGAATCTCAAATAGTGTTTTCGGAATTGTAAAATGTGATTAAAATAATGGCTCAACACCCAAATTGCTATGCATGGCACGGACCAAGTAACGATGCGCCGCATGTTTGCAAAAACGTGATTAGTCTTCGTTCTCTACTAGAATGAGCTCGGGCGGGAGATTTTGAAGCAACCGTCCCATGTACTGGTCGAGCGGTTTCCCCATACTCCCTTCCCATAAAGTCGGTCACTAGCGGCACTCATTTAATTACCCGCCACACACTGCCGCTATGGGCATGCAGCTCGATTGGGGGGTAGAATACTAATTTTCGAACAACACACCACGGCACGTTGCTCACTGACGTGGACACCTTTATCGGCACGCCCCAATTGGTGTGGGCACACACGTTGGATTTGCGGCCAATATCTTGCGGGCCGAAATTCGTGCATGTGCATGTTATGCTTCCCTCTAATCCTCTATGTGTGTTTCGGTACACGTAGTGTCGCGACAAGCCGGGAGACTACTCGACACTAGGTTCTCATCATGTTTGCACAATTGCACTAGCATCCGCCGAGTGTGTTGCGCCCGGCCGTCTTCATAGCGGCGACACACTCGGCATGTGGTGTGCAATAGGCTTTCTTGCCACGTGTCCGGAAATACAACCAAGGAGCACGGGCTTGGGGCCTATTGGGCTTGAGGGGCGGTTGACTTGGAGTTTAAGCACCCTAGCGCGCGGATCACTGGCCTTTGAAGCTTGCGCATCGCCGGGCGTGAAAAATGGCGGGGAGCCTCCAAAGTACCCTAGCACGGGTCTTTATTTGGCATGCGGCAAATGGCACGGCACTATGCCATCATGGGGCTTGAAATGGGCAACGCCGTGCATAGAAAAAATATAGAGCGCTTATTGTTGAGCGTATTGGCGGAGCGGGTATGCGGGTACCACATGTCCATGGGTTGCTAGCCCCGCGCGAATATGGCAGATTTGGAGACCCTGAAAAACTTAAAACTTGTTGACAAGGGTTCCTAGTCAGGGCATACCTCATCCCGTAGCTGTACCAAATGTATCAGCCAACGTGTAGGGGCTTGATTTGGACCATAACACAACAACTTCGCTTTGACACTATTTATAAATTACTTCGCAGGTGGAGTTGCCGTATACTTTGTTGTGTCGGTACTTGTTGCAAAACCTACCTAATCGGTGTCAAGCGGATACATATTATGCTGCTTGAAAAAATAGAAATTGTTTACAACAATACTTATAAACTGGACCAGCCGCTGTCTATCGGCCGTCTATAGCTCTGACATATAGGGCACTTGAGAGCGACGATTAGACCGGGTGCTCTTCGACTAGGTACACCTATCGACACACCTATCTGCAATGTGTGCCGACGTTCCTTGGGGGTTTAATAAAAACTGTAAGCAACCGCAGCAATTGCAACAGCCCCCCGCCAAAGCAGTAACAACGAAACATTTTGTAATCAGGGAAACCAGATCTAATGAAAAACCCACTTGTCAAGAAATGCATAACTAAACTGCTGCTCGACTTTCACGATGCACGGCCCGCTCCCACCGAATAGGGGTGCCGACTGGCCTAGGCCGGTCGGCATTCGGGAGGGACGACGGGCAAGCCTAATCTAGCTCCCGCGTGACTTCGGTCTTGCTAAAGATAAGAGGGGAAAGGCCGGCGAAAACCCCCTCCTCGTGTTGGCGCTTGTTGATCCCGCCGTCGAATCCCGTAGGCCCCGCCCCCATGTCATTGCCGCTCCTCCCGACGCGACGTTGCGCCTTGTCGAGGTCCCCCGTCACCTTGAGGGTAGGTGGGGCGGACCGAGACTCCCAGACAGAGGGAAAAGCATGCGCTCCTGCCTCCGCGCTTGGATTTTTCCCGATCATTTCCCCGGTTTTTCTCTGTATGGTAAGGATTACCCGGGGAAATCTGTCTGGTAATTCGACTTGCGCCAGCACCCTCCCCCCTCCGATTATCATCTCCATTCCAAGCGTCGATATCAATGCCTGTTTACAAAGCAGGGGGAGGCTCCGTTTGCCAAAAGTGTTGATCTCTTACATTTTTTGCTGGCAAGGGGCCCAGGGCCCGGTACGTACGCTGATTGAGGGAATCGGGAGGGAGGGTTGCGTGAGCTGTGCTCGCGCAAAGGCAGAAGGTGGACGACCTATGTGTGTCGGCGCGTCATATAGGGGTAACGCATGTCTGTGTTTTACCAACAGTGTCATGCGTACTCTAGCGGTTAGAATTTGTAACGTCGTGGCAACGCCCGACTATTCTCGCCCCCAGTGTAATTTAACCCTCTATAATTTCAATATGACCATTTACAAAGCAGGGAGAGGCTCCGTTTGCCATGTTGCCGCCATTGGGCGGGTTGTTCGTCGTTGGTTGGCCACCCCATGGTGTGAGCCAGCCGAAGAGGAACCACTCTGACCGTCCTGCAAGGGTGGTCGGGTCGATGTAGTCGAGGACGACGCTGGACTCCGTTGACCAGCCACCGAAGTGTTTGATCTTCTATAGCGCAACCCCGATGATGTAGGCGGCTGTCGCAGCCCCTTTTCGGAGGGAGTGTGATGTCCAGCTGTAACCCTCCGGGGGTCGTTCTTGCAGTGCCATCGTGACTTCGGAGAGCCATCCCGTGAGCGTGTTGGCTGTCCATCTGTCGTGTCGTTCGGAGGTGCTAATCGCCCACCGCGCTGTCGGGTATTTTCCGTCCGAGAGCGTGTGTCGGATAGCGTCGAAGAACAATAACATTTGAACTACCTCGCTGTGTACTGTAGGCGGTAGGTGACATAGTAGTTTGCGCTCTGCTGACACTTCGCGTTGTCCCTTCCTTGTACGGTGGTACAAGCGTAGTCCGTCTGCCTCGGAGGCGACGAGGTCCTCTGTTAAGCAGCCTATGCCTGCGCCCCCTCTACTGAAGAATAAGTAGAGTAGTACCACCGTAGTGCATGCCCGTAGTAAACGTACTTGTTCGCGTGCTGGGCTGGCTTGGAGCAATTCACGCGACGTGGCCGCCGTGAGTTGGAGTCGTAGGGCTTGAGCCATGCGTAGGGCTTTTACGATGATAGAGGCGGGCAGGTGGACCCGCACCGTCGTGTCGTCAATCGCGACTTGAGAGGCCGCTAAGCCTTTTCTCACTTTCGCGATCAGATCTCCGAGGGCAATTGCTTCGAGGCCGTGGTCCTTGAAGAAACCGTTGACCGCTGAGAGGTACGGCTGGAGACTTGAGGCCTTGATAGTACCTAGTTGACCTAGCCATGCGACGTAGCGTGCCATGTGTGCCGGTGTGGCCGCTAGCGGCGCGAGTCGTTGCTCCGTACAGAAATCGAAGTAGCGGCGTATAGTACTGCCGTACGTTGCTGCCGTGCTAGGGGCCCATGCTGCGGCGAGGAGAGCCAAAGTCTTGGTGCCCAGTGCGTCAGAACCGAGAATTTTGGTCATGTACGGTTTCATCGTCTCGATCCACGGGTTGGTGGTGGCTGTGACGGTAAATCGGTACTTAGGCTGTGCTTTGCGGCCGGGCTGGGGATGTGGGATTCTTGGCGCGTTGTGTACTCCCGTAAATAGTGCTAACGTAGCACTGACCGCCCCTCGCCTCAGATAGAGCCACGCCGGAAGGGAACGCGGAATACTGTCACATGCCAGTGTGGACTGCCTGTTGTACCGCGTAGCGCCCGCCGTCCGGGTTGGAACAAGTTTTGGCGTGGCGCGATGATGATTTCCTCGGAAGCCAGCTCGGTAAGCGCCTGGTGCCAGACCTTGCCTGTCCAGCGCGGGGCGACTACGGTAGCTGCTGCTCCGCTCTGTCGAAGTTTTTGGACGAGGTTGGGTAGGAGGGGCCAGGGTGGGTTGCACCAATTGTTCTCCTTGCGCCAATCGTTGTCTGAGAGGTGTATGGCGTCCACAGCCTCGCACGTGGGGTCCTTCCAGCCAGCGTTGTACCGGGGTAGTAGGGTGTTGAGGGCCGAGGCGAAGCGGTCGATCGAATGCTTTCCGAATCTCGCATCGAGTTCTGCGAACAGTACCGGGTCTAGTCGCCAGTCGTCGCTGTCTAGATGTCGACTGAGCATGTCGGCCCACACGTTGGCCGCTGACCTGATGTAGCGGGCCCTGATCGTGATAGAGTTCGTATCGAGTAGGCACCATAGTCGTCGGAGTTCGTCCATCATAACTGGCGACCGTGAGGTCAGGCCAGTCAGAATGTGACATACTGCTTGGTTGTCCTTGTGCAGGAGGACGTTGCGGCCTGCCAGTTGTGGTAGGAAACTCTCGACAGCGTGACGGACGGCCTTCAGCTCCTTCCAGGTAATGTGTTGTTTTTCGTCCTCCTTGCTCCAGAATCCTCGAGCCTCGACTTGCTCGTTTAGGACCGCGCCCCAACCATACCCGGAGCTGTCCGTGTGTAGATATGCTGTTTCCACGGGTTTGTGGATGGGCTTGCCGTTGGACTGACTGGGCACCTCTGTCCACCACTGTAGGTCGCGGCGTAGCTGGGGGGTGAGCCGGACGAGGCCACCCCACTTCTCGCCGACGACGGAGTGAAGTTCGCGGAGGAAGAACCTGGCCGCCGGAATTGCCAAGAAAAGGTACTGGGCCTGACTTGCGAGTGATTGCATGTCTTTTACGGGTAACCAGCGCGCGTTCCGTGTAGCTCTGCCGATGAGGTGTCTGGCCTGTTGTGCAATCTTGTTGAGTTTTTGCTCCGGCGCGTAGAAGTAGCCTGACGCTGTGTCGATGTCGATACCCAGATGGTGCCCGACTTGCGCTGGTGTCCAGAAACCCTTGGTGGGGTGTCGGAGGAGACCGAGCCGGTCGAGCAGCTGTGACAGGCGGTGGCGTAAGGTAAGCGCTTCCGCCTCTGTAGACGCGAAGAGTAGAAAATCGTCGACGTAGGGTAGGATTCGGGCGCCTCGCCACCGCGTTCGTCTGAGGTAGGTCTTCGAGTTGCTGTTCGTCGGTGGGGTAGGTGCTTCGGGGTCCGGGTTGCGCAGGAAATTTACGAAGGTGAGCGTCATCTTGCAGAAATAAAACGGGGATAGGGACCAACCCATAGGTAGCCCGGCTAGCCTGTAGAGTTGGCCTCGGACGTTGACGGTGAAGTAGTTTCGGTCCGCTGGGTTGATGCCCAGTGCGTAGAACCCGTCTTGTAGGTCGAAGCTGAACATATAGTCCCCCTTGCGGGTGAGGTGCCTTACCCCGAGTAGGGTCTCCATCTTGAGTCGTTTTCGCACGCAATACTTGTTGTGTGGTCGTAGGTCGCAGATTAATCGCCACTGGTTGACGCCCGGTTTTGGGACTAGGAATAGTCTGGAGACGTAGTCGCTGCAGGTCGAAGGTTCCCAAGCGCCGGCCTGTACAAAGCGCGCTAATTCGCGTTCGACGAATTCTAGTTGGGCAGGGGTAGCATCGAGTAACAACACTCCTTGGTTGAATCGTGGGGGTGGGCGGTTGTTTTTGAACGGTATCGATACGCCCTCCCGGATCCACTGTAGGGTTTGCACGCTCGCGCCGATTTTCTCCCACTCGCGCCAGCTCCGTCGCACGCGATGTCGCATGTAGTCGGAGGTTGGGTTGCAGGAATCGGCGCGGCGGTGCACACCATCAGCCCTCTGCCTCGGGCTCGGGCTTTTTGTTTTGGCGAGTCTTGTCCTTGTCGCGCTTCTCTCGTTTTTCCTTGTCCCTGATTTCCTTGTCTTTGAGGTTCTTGTCCGGCCTCGCGGTAGGTCTGTCGGGGTTGCCTCCGTCGTCCCTGCCGGGCGTCGACTGCTTAAAGGTTTGAGCGGCTTGAGCTTTTGCGGCCGCGTGGAGACTAACTTCGAGGCGTTTGTCTTCCAGTGCCGCGAGGAGGCCGTCGACGCCGTTGGTGCTGCGGTCGGCGGCCTGTGTGTCGAAGAATCTGGAGTAGACGAGGCGTTCGGCGACTCGCTCCTCTCCGGTAAGGGCCTTCTTGCCTTTGAATCGTCGAACGTAGGTAAGTCGCGACTCGACGGCTTGCGTGACAGTCTTGTGTGTCCGAACGGCCGCGTGTGTAATATCCTAGGCGTGCGCTCGTTCCGCTTCGGTAGCGGTTGTCGAACGAATCGTTGCCAAAGCTGTTTCGAGCGCCTCGTCCGCGGCCGCAGAGTAAACGCCATAGCACGCTAGGTGTCGATATTCGTCTCGTGAGGAAATTCGTTTCTCCTCGGTTAGGAACCTGTCAGTCTCGTCGTGTCGAGGCGTCCAAAGGCCCGGTATAGAAGCGTTGACATGCGGTAAATTGTCGTTGAACGCTCGTGGGAGTAAGTCGATCCAATCGCGCGGGTCGATGTACGCGGGCTTGGTCGAATGAGCAGATACAGGCGTGGCGTACTCGTCCACGCTCCCACCCTCAGAGACTGCGTCGACAGGTACTGACGGAATGTTATGCTGCTTGGTAGGGGCTGGCGGTTTCGTCTGGTCGCCGTCTACCTTGAGGAGCAGCTGGTTAACAAGATTATACAAGTTTTCAAACTGCGCTGCAGATGATGGCGCTCGGATGTCTCCGCTGTCGTCCCCCGTTGGGTACAGGTGTTCTGGTAGATTGTCTGCCATAGTTACCCTGTGAATGTTTTCGATAGTAGCTACACCGTGTGCTAGTAGAGATCAGTCACCTTACTAGACTGCTAGAGTCTAGATGCCGTTGCGTGAGCTGTGCTCGCGCAAAGGCAGAAGGTGGACGACCTCTCTGTGTCGGCGCGTCATATAGGGGTAACGCATGTCTGTGTTTTACCAACAGTGTCATGCGTACTCTAGCGGTTAGAATTTGTAACGTCGTGGCAACGCCCGACTATTCTCGCCCCCAGTGTAATTTAAACCTCTATAATTTCAATATGACCATAAACAATTGTCAATTGCATCCCTTTTCCCCCGGTCGCGCTCATGTAGTTCTTCTTGTAATCCATATCACGCGCTTTAGGCTGAGAACTCGCCTCGGGTAATGAAGTTTCAGACTTAAGCAGTGTGTGTGTGTGATGCAGAAGGAGGCTGAGACTGTTGAATCTTGAGGGAAACAAGGAAGTGATTTACAAGTGGGGCTGCAAGCTCATGACATGACCTAGCTTGCAGCAAGTCCACACAAGTCTAGCTAGTTTTGCTCTAGTATTGAATGACAGGACAGCAGAGCCCTAGCTGATGTGTCCTGTCGATAAGAAACTGAGAGGGCTGTGTCGACCCCCTCCTGAGAGAAACTGCACATTACCTCGGTGGTTGCGCAGACAGTTGTGTTGTGTTTTATTTGCCTGTCTGTTCAGATCCCACATCTGATCTGAACAGTCACTGTAATTATGTACTAGATAATTTCTACATCAGTCCAGTACATTAACTCCTGATTTGGTAGTACCTTGTGTTAGTCTTGACTCAGGCACTTCAACACTCCCCCTGACTGAGGAGCAGACTGTCATTTTTGTAACAGAGGAATTAATCAACAGAGCAACGCATCACAGTTGAGACAATTTTCTCGAACTGTGGATTGGGAATGGGTTTTGTGAAGATGTCTGCAAGCATCTCAGTGCTCGGGACATAGTAGATTTTGACCAATCCACCTTGATGCGCATCTCGTACAAAGTGGAGGCGAATATCCAGATGTTTAGTCCTGCTGGAGGTGCTGGCCGTAGTTGCAATGAAAATGCATGCCTGATTGTCTTCACCGATGGGTGTAGCATCATGTTGCGGGTAACCCAACTCACTGAGCATTTGTCGCAGGAACATAGACTCCTGCACAGCAAGGCTGAGAGCCTGGTATTCTGCCTCAGCGGTGGACAGCGTGACAAGTGGCTGCAGACGGGAGCACGCGCTCACAGCGCCCCCACACAGGAAGAAGACGTAGCCACTTGTTGCACGGCATCCACTAGGATAGGTGGTCGGGTAGTTGGCATCACTGAACCCATGTAATTTGAGCTCTTCCCCTCCAAATGTGATGCCTCTGGTAGTGGTGCGCTGAAGGTACCTTAGGCATGTTTTCGCATCCTCCATGTGCGCAACTGTGGGCTTGGACATAAATCTGCACAGTCTGTTAACTGTTTCGGTGATGTCTGGGCGAGTTGCAACTGACGCATAGAGTAGAGCTCCAACGACGCTGCGGTAGAGCGTAGAAGTTGTGTCGTCAAGAAGGGGAGACTCTCGTGGGTCATTCGCTGATGTCGGTGTTGCTGCAGGTTTGCAATCAGTCATACCAAAACGTTGCAATAGTTCCCGGATGTAACTGGCTTGGTGAATGGTGAGGGTGTTGTCTGTGAGGTTTCTCTCGATGGTCATGCCGAGTAGCCACTTGCAGGGTCCCAAGTCTTTTATGTCGAACTGATTGCCCAATGCTGTCTTGAACTCAGAGATCCATTCCGGGGACGTGCTACAGATGAGGATGTCGTCCACGTATACGGCAATGATGCTGAAGATACTGTCGAGAGCGGGAGACGTGCAGTCATGAGAACGCAAAGGATCAACACCCCCTCCTGACTGCAAAGGGGAGCGGTAGACGTAAGCCCCAGGATCAGTGCGAAGTTGCACACATTGCTGAGTGAGGAGGAAGCGGTTGAGGAGACGATGCCAGTTGTGAGGCGCTTGCTTCAGACCATAAATGCTCTTCTTCAAGAGGCAGACAAGTTGTGCACCATCCTCACCGCGCTTATGGAAACCTTCTGGCTGATCCATGTAAATTTCTTCGTCCAGGTCAGCGTAGAGAAAGGCACAGTCGACGTCGGTTTGTTCGCAGTGAAGGCGAAGGTGTGCCACAAGGGAGAATATGACTCGAAGAGTAGTGAACTTGACGGTAGGGGCAAACGTCTCATTGAAGTCTAGACCGTGGACTTGAGAGAAGCCCTTTCCGCAGAGGCGCGCCTTGTAGCGAGCAACGGAGCCATCTGCATGTCGTTTTGTTTTAAATACCCATTTGCATCTGACAGTTTTGCGACCGACGGGCAGGCGGACAAGATCCCACGTTCGACGACCAATGAGAGAGTCGTATTCGGACTGAATGGCAGCAAGCCAATCCGCCGCATCAGGGGAACTAATGGCCGCTTGATATGTAGGAGGGTCGACTGCAGAGTCACTGGAAAGGAGAGCCGCCGGAGGCTGATAGCCCCGCTGAGGAAATAGATATTCAGCAGCCGGGAGGCGGACGTTGGGCTTGATAACACGGCTCGGTCGAGCGGTAGAGTGGTCGGGAGTGGAAGGCACAGGAGGAGGAGCGGGGGTGGAACATGACTCTGGAGGTGGCGTCCGAACGACACTCTCGGGGGGGTCGTCGAGGACAGAAGGAGCGGGGGCGTCGATGTCATCGTCGGTAGAGTCACTGTCAGAGTGACAGACAGGAAGTCCCTCCTGAGATGAGAGGCGAGCTGAACATGGCGAGGCATCCTGCACCTGAGAAGATGGTGAAGAGGAGGGTGGAGCATGAGAAGTAGGGGTGGAAATGGGCCATTCATCAGGAATGGAAGGGTCGAAACGACCAAGGCGATCAGCCTCATGGAAGGCGACACTGCGGCTGGCGAGGACGACACGGGTGTCCGGCATCCATACGAGCCAAGCAGGGGAGTCCGGGGAATATCCGACAAAGATGCCCTCACGGGCAGAGGGAGCAGTCTTCGGACGGGTTGCACGGGGGACGTGCACAAAGGCTGGACAGCCAAAGGTGCGCAGGTAGGAGAGGTCAGGAGTGGCGCCGGTGAGGAGGCGAAGAGGAATGTCATTGACGCCTCGACGAAAGGTGCGATTGTGCAGATGGACAGCCACAGCCATAGCAAATTCCCAGAAGTCAGAGTAAACATTGCCCTGTAAGGAGGTGGTATTATTCTGCCAGAAATCCCAGCCAGAACGCTCAAACGGTTCAGTGGGTTTGGGGTGAAGTCCTCGAGGGCGCGGGGCGACTGTTGACTTGATGGTAGCACATGTTCGACAGAAGGGGAGAACACATGGTTGGCTGGGAAGGTCAGTGATGCCATCGCGAATGAGGGCAGAAAGGCCGCGCCCACTGAGATGGCCAAGGCGAGCATGCCACAGCTGCTGCGCATTAGGGGTAGGGGGGGTGGGGGACGCCAGCAATGAAGAAGGGGGGGGAAGGGGGGAGTGGTTCCGCGGAGTAGGGTGAAGAACGTGGGAGGGAATGGACAGAAGACGACCTTGAGTCTGGATAGGGATAACTGTGCCATCAGGGAGCGTCATAATGGGAGCATCAAACGTGAGGGTAATCTGGAGGGAAGCGTTGGCATCCCAGGCCTGCCGACTGCTGAAGAGACGGCATATATCGCCATTGGTTTTGGTGAGGAGATCAGGAACGTAGAGGCAGTGGTCCAGCCGGACACGAACAGAGGAAGCCGAGGCGTCCTGAAAGAAGAGATGAATGGTACCTTCACCAACAGCATAGGCACCGAGCCCGTTGACCCAGCGGCGAGGGATAGAGCGGAAGTCTGCGAAGTCCGTGAAGTGGGCAGTCATGTGAGACGTAGCACCAGTGTCAAATACCCACACATCACAGAAGGTCAAGGAGCCGACGAGAGCGGAGTCAGTGAGTTCGGAGGACGAGATGGCATCCAGAAGCCACTTGCAGGTGTTGGAGTCAACGGCTTGTCCAAGAAGACCAGAGCACACAGCATCAGAAAGGGTTGACGAGGAAATGACGTCGAGAGGGTAGCCCATGGCGACAGCACGAATGGAGGGGGAAGGAGCCGTCCAAATACCGCGGTGAAGGAGCATACCCCGGCCGGGGCCGGAGGGGTGAAGGCGATAGGGAGGTGAGTCCGCAGCGGAGGTAAAGCGTGGGAATACACTGTCATGGAGGCGAGGAGGTGCCGACCACGAAGGGGTGAAGCCATGTGTCGAAAGAAGGGCTCCGACAGACAGAGGTTGGGAGAGGGAGGTGCGATAGTGACGCTGAAGGTCCGACTGAGGGCAAATGTTGGTCCAGACGAGGGAGTCTTGACGAGCAGTAGATCCAAGTTCATGGGCACGGGCGAGAATGGGGTCACCAAGGGCGGCGCGAAGGGCGGGGATGCGCGCCGCGCCAGGTACTGAGAAAAGAATGTAGTTGAGGGAACCTTGGAGGACTGCAAGCTGAGAGATGATACGGCAGCATGAGAGGAAAGGGGAAGCGATGGGGTTGCAGAGGGTGTCACGCTGGACGTCAGGGACGGGGCGACTGGAGGAACCGGAGAAGACGCGGCTGGGAGGGGACGCAAGTAGAATGTCCACATGGGGTAGAAGAGCCAGTTGTGCAGTGGTGACGCAGGAGACATCATGAGGAAGCCGAGTGTGGAGGTCTGCAATGGCGGAAGGAGGAAGGCGATCTGGGAAGGATTGCGACAGTTGCAGAAGGGCTGACGCCATGGAAGAGCGAGCAGAAGGGTCGATGTCGACGACGGAGAGCAGCTGGCAGGTGAAGTCTCTCTTGACGAGGTGAGTAACAATACCCGGGATGCCGCCACTACACAGAGACAGCACGTGGAGGGGACGCCGACACGCCCGGAAGACAGACTGATCAGGAGGGATAGAGGAGATGCCGGGGACTGTAGGAGAGGATGCACCAGCAATCATTGCGGAAGTAGGATGCTCACTAGACTCTGGAGGGGAGGAAGCAATCTGCAACACCGGAGCAGTCGTAGTGGAGGAATCTGTGCACGCAGGGGCACGGACGGGAAGTAGAGCCTCAAAGGAGTCCTCATCATCAGAGAGGTCATCGACGAAGAGGGCTCGAAACCGGGACCCGAAGTCAGAGTACGGAGAAGGCAGCAGCTGTTCCAGAACAGGAAGGGGGTCCACGGAAGAGGCCGAAGGAGGAGCTGGTCTAGAACGAGAGGGACAGCGGGTGGAGACGGTGTTATAGCGATTCCACGAGGACTCGTAGGCTCCACAAGCACGGGCGTATGCTTCATCAGCCTCGTAGGAGGCAATGGCTGCAAGATCAGCAGCAAGTGATACATGTGGAGTCTGACAAGGAATGGGAAGATCACGTGAAGCTGCGACTGAAGGTGCACCAACATGAGAGGGGTGAGCAACGAGAGCCCAAGTGCCAGCATGAGGTGGGTCACGGTCTTGCTGCTGAAGGGTGTCAACGGGTGGCCGACAGCTCCCAGGAGTCCAGAGTGAGGAGGACGAGAAGGCGACAGACGAACGAGTGTCATGTAACAGCACCGGCAGAGGGCGGGCGGCAGTACGAACAGCAATCTGAATGACATCGTCATCCTCATCCGCAAAGAATAAATCGTCAGAGTCCGCGACGAGGCTCGGGCAGTCATCTGTGTCATCTGAAGGGGGTGAGAGGCCGCCATGCAAGTGACAGTCGTCTGGTAGCGTATACTGAGCACGGGAGTGTGTGACAGCATCGCAGTAGGTGAAGAGCAGGTCATCAGCGTAGGCGATGATGGTGACCTCGTTATCGTCGCAGATATCATCCAGGGGAGTGAGTGGAGATGCCACGGAGAGTGGGGTCTCGTGGAAATTATCAAAGAACGACACATCGGCAGCCACAAAGGAGGTGTCTTCAGCCACACAAGGCATCTGAGCAAGGTACGCTGGCATAGCCCACGGGACACCTGCAGCTGGTGGTGAGGGTGACGCAGGCGGAATAGGACCAGAGGTAGCAACAGCGGCGGTCGCAGGTGGAGCTCCAGCGTCGGCTTTGCGTTTCAGGTCACGTTGGCGTTTGAAGCAGTCAACCTCCGCGTGGCCACGTCTGTCGCAGTAGGTACACACAATGGGATCACGATTATCATGACCGCGGCCGGAGCGAGAGGGAGAGGCCAACACTGCTGCTACTGACTCAGCGAGAGACTTGACTTGATCCGCAAGGGTAGAGAGCTGAGCTGCCATGGCATCTTGGGTGGCAGCGGTTACGGACGCCGGGGCAGGAGTGATATGTGCTTCAGCAGGAAAAGCAGAGATAGGGACATCCGCTGGAGTGGAGACGATGAGCATGGAGTCACGGACGTGTTGAACAACATCATCAAGGGTGAAGGCGTCGACAGCACCGGTAGAGAGAAGTTGCGCAGCGGTTTTAAATTCTTCACGGAGTCCCTGAATGAAGGCGACGACAAGGGTAGATTCGTCAGGGGGTTTGTGGAGCTGCTCGAGTTCCATACGGACGAGGTTGAGCCGGTTCTCGAAGTCAGTGAGGTCTTCAGCGCGCTGCATCGGAAGGTACATGGCCTGATTGAGGATGGCAGAGCGAAACCTCGGGGACGGGAGGAATGCTGCGAGAAGACCGTCGACAGCCCGTCGACCACGGTGAGGGTCATCACTCGACACAAAGCGCAGGAGCTTGGTCTTGGCCTGATTGTCCTGAATAACTTGCGTAAGTATCGACAGGACACTCGCATGGTGTTGGGCAGAGCAGGTGGAGGTCGGCGACCAAAAATCAGCAAACCCCGGTTTGTTACAAACTTCCGCCTTAAATTGTAACCACCATACTAAGAAGGTAGTCGGGTCCTTGGCATTCCTGAGCGTGAGGTGCTTGAAGTCCTTGAACCGCAGGAGTGTGGAGGCGGTTGGCACATCACCCGACCCAGCGTCTCGATAGAGGCCAGCAGTATCGCCATCATCGCTTGAGGGAGGTGTCATCGTGTTTCAGAAAGGAGGCGAGCACAGGAAAGAGAAAAAAAAAAATACGGTACAGTCGGCAGGGGCGACTGGAAGGAGAGTCCAATGAATGAACGAGTCGAGAGGCTCGACAAGGAAGGGGTCGGAACGACACAGCTGAAGAAGGTTGTGTTTGACTGACAACCAGAATGAGCACAGAGGCGAGTCCACAAGGGGGACGATACTACGGCACCACGATGCAACGACACTAGCTAAGGCTGAGCAGAGGAAGATTCCTAAGTCCGAGGGCCCATAACCTAATGAAGTTTCAGACTTAAGCAGTGTGTGTGTGTGATGCAGAAGGAGGCTGAGACTGTTGAATCTTGAGGGAAACAAGGAAGTGATTTACAAGTGGGGCTGCAAGCTCATGACATGACCTAGCTTGCAGCAAGTCCACACAAGTCTAGCTAGTTTTGCTCTAGTATTGAATGACAGGACAGCAGAGCCCTAGCTGATGTGTCCTGTCGATAAGAAACTGAGAGGGCTGTGTCGACCCCCTCCTGAGAGAAACTGCACATTACCTCGGTGGTTGCGCAGACAGTTGTGTTGTGTTTTATTTGCCTGTCTGTTCAGATCCCACATCTGATCTGAACAGTCACTGTAATTATGTACTAGATAATTTCTACATCAGTCCAGTACATTAACTCCTGATTTGGTAGTACCTTGTGTTAGTCTTGACTCAGGCACTTCAACATCGGGCAAGCCCATTCAGAACGAAGGGGCCCCCGCACCCTCTCCCGCAGCGCCACAGCACACTCGCCCGCACAGACGAGTAGACGTTCCACCACAAACACGCCGTGATGACGTTCCTGACCTCTGTTAACCCTATCCTACTTCTGATAGGCCCCGCGCTGTACATGGTGCTGGCGCTTATGGGTCTGATGCAGTTCGGGATCCTGTTCCAGGCCTTCGCAACCTTCGCGAAGGGGAAAGCGCTTGCCGGGACCTTGTTTGAGCCGCTCCGTCCAGGTCAGAAATGTGCAACCTGGCCTGTCGAGCAATTCCCTCATCACCTCCCCCTCTCCCCACTGATCACTCGTTACCGGTCGCGCGTCGGTCTCCCAGCCTGAAGGAGCCGGGGCAGACCATCCTATAGTACTGCTTTTCCGCCGCTCGGGGTTTCAAGCCGCTATGCGCCTCGGCACCTGACCTGTGAGTAACGACGGTACTGATGTGGTCTTGGATACTGATGTATGGTTCGTGTTTTGTCCTTCTCAGGCTTGAAGAATCTGGCGTCGGTTATGGAGACGTGGCTAGGGTGCGACGAGTCTCTCTCTCTCTCGTCGTAGCTTGAAACATCAAAGGACTGTTAGTTTTATTTCGTAATATTTATTACACAGCCAGCTGATGCTCTGTGTCGTTTGTTTTCCTTGTCAGGTCCGCGAGCTCCTTTAAGCCAAATCTCACTCACGTCCTTCTGGTCGCGCTATTTCTTGTTACCATGAGCGGGCTGGAGGCAATCCGCGCTGAGGTTGCCAAAAGCAATAAGAAGAAGTTGGAGAAGGGCGGCTAGCAGGGCGGGGCTCGGTGTCGAGCTGCGGGAGTTTGCAGCTGCAGAGGCTAGCATAACTGGGCAGCACTCTGCGCATTAGTACAAGAAGTCCTGGAATTGATGAGCTCCAGACGCGGTGTGCGTGCGCCACCTCCTCTACGTTGTCAATATAAACTTGTATGTATGGACGTTATGATACATGCATCCGTGCAAGACAGGGCAGACTTCAGGGCCTCCTCGCAATGTGTAGGCGACCTATGTTGTGCATTGTTACATCATAAGGTCAAACAAAATTGTGCTGCTCAGTGGAGCTGCTAATACGCACGCAGTTTGACTTGTGTGTTCGACTGCGAGCCAACGCGGCCTCATGCAATGGTTTCACGTTTCACAGTGGTGGGGTTCATCAGGACAGCCATGTGCACTGTCCACCACACGCATGGGCGTTCTGACATATGGGCAAACTGTGTTTGGATCTACTTATCCGAAAGAATAGACACCAACCCCGTTCCAAAGTTCTTTTTCGCTTCTTCTGACACCGGTGAGTCGCCGACGTACACATTCAGAAGGACCTCGTTCAACTTGGGCGAGATTATCTTCCCAACCTGCGGATGCAAGTAAAATGTCCTCAGGGATCAACAGCCCCCACAAATCAATCAACCTTAAATCAGACCCCACAGGAATAAAGAACGGCTGTCCTACCTCCTTCCCATCGATCCGGGTGGTCATCGTGTCGCCAGCGCAAGTGAAGGTGATGTCCAGCCCCTTCCGGAACTTAACATCCGTGAACAGGTTTGTGAACTTTTCCATTGTCTTCAGCTCACCCGCACTCTTGAGCCCCGGTTCCATGCGCTCCTGTGACGACAGCCAACTCACAGGTTAGCGGGAGTGCCAGCGTCTGGTATACCGCCATTGTGCCGTTCCGTCCTTCCCCATGCCCGGATGAAAACTGATGTGGAGCTTGGAGCAACATGCGCACCTTCAGCGCATTTGAGAATGTGTCGCTGCTGATGTTGCCATAGTTAATGATGAGGCGCAGTGTCTTCTCAACGCCACTGGAGGCCACAAAGTCTGTGGATGTGCCAAGGACAGGTGCGGTTAATACTTAATACCCATCACCAAACCTAAGTTCAGCGCATGGACATCATCTCTGCATGCCGCTGCTGCGCTGCCATCGTGGGCGCGGTGCCGAGGCACCTTTATACATGTTACTGCTCTTCACCAGCTCCTCTGCATCACGCCCCTTATACTTGCCCAGCTTGGACCGCACCCCCGCCGCATCAACGTATAATCCAACCGCGTACACTGCGCAACATGAAGAAATGCCAACAAGTCATTCCTGTCACAGTGCCAGCAGAGCCCGGCATATCAAGTAAACGCTGGAAGTATGCCGTCTCATTTATCACATACCGTTGATGTTCTTCAGGCCGAGGATCCGTTTGGCGCGCACTCCCAGCCCAGCCACCTGTGAGCAGTTCGACTTGTCGCGCGGGCAGAACTCAGCGGAGAACTCCAGTCCCGTGGCCGCCTCCTTGACAGTCTTCGCGTCAGTCGTGAACTTGGAGGGGTCTTTCTGGCCTGGAACAGCCATCGACAGGGAAGCGAATCTATTGGGGGCTCCACTCTGCGGCGCCACGAAGGCAAAGGACATAGCCCCGAACCGAGGCGCGAGGACGCGACGCGGCCCGGCTCCATCCAGCCGCAGCTCGCTGCTCGTCTGGAACATTGTGGAGACGTAGGAAGATGGATGGACTGTCGACACAGCGCGTCGGTAAAATCCTTACGTAACTGAAACTAATAATTCCAGGTGTCAAGTCAGATGCGCTAGGACAAAACTGAACGGCTGTGGCTACAAGCTCCTCGCAGCATACAAATAAGGTCTAGGTTGTGATGGCTCCGGATCAGGATAGGGATTAGTGATCGCCACGTCGAGGACGACGGCCGTGTCAAGGCCGAGCGGCGCATGTACATGTACACGTACTGGTAGTCTGCTGTTTTGCTATATCCCTATAATATATTCTTTCCCTGATGGCGGCTAAGTTCACCTCTACGAACCGGCCTAAATAAAATATGTAGAATAACTAAGAGACAAGGGAGGAGGGAAACCCTAAACTACCCGGGGCTGTTTTTTGATATAACCTGTAGGTAGTCTGAGACTTACTTACATGACAATTGGCCACATGAACAGCATCGGCGTGCGGGCGACAGCAATTCCTTGGATGGCTGATGGTTGTGCGCGTGCCAGATATGTTTTTCCATTTTCGAGGCGAATAAAGTCAAATACCCGAAATACTCGACTTGATGGCGGTCACGATCGCCATTCTGTCGGCAATTATTTCCCCTCCCGTACCGAATGCCAGCCTAGCAGGCGGCAACAACCGTGGTCGTCGTCTTTTTAAGTGCTGCATGGAGCTCAGAACAATCACCTGCACCCAACATACCTGCTAACAACGACAACCACTGCTGCGTTTCCCCGGACTCGCGCATTCTGCTCACTCCCGGCGACCACTGCTGACATTGCAGAAGCGAAGAACGACCTACGTGAGGAATTACAGACGCGGCCATATTTGCTAATTTCTTCAAAAGGTTCGCCCGTTGAAAATTGTGTAGCGGTAGCTGTTGAAGTTCTAGCTCTGTATCCCATGTCGCCTCAGTTGAACAGTCAATGTGCGGGCCAGTCTTTGGTCGTCCCTCTGCCGTCGCCTTTTCCCTGCTCTCGTCAAAGTCGCAGGACACGAATAATGCGCATTTTTCACCTAAGGAGTCGCACACGTAGGCTTATTAACCACACGGTTTAGGTGTATGCCGCTGCCGACACCACTGTTGGCTATGCCGATCGCATTTTTAGTGTGCCGCTGTATGGGAACCCCCCAGCCGACGAACCGCCAGCTCTCCGGAAAGCAATGCCATTGACGCAATCCTACTCACCCAGCCACCCTATCGTTATCGATTTCCACTTGTATCGTATCGACTCCCCGCAACCACCCCATCATACCCTGTCGAGCTAAATACCCGTGGTCTTCAGTTCTTCCTCTGAAGCTCGACCGCGAACTAAAAAATTCGTCGTTCGCTTTTGTCATTTGTTGGGCCTCGAGCGGAGTTCGTTTATGTTTTCGTTACCTCGCCAAGGCCACAACGTGCCGGCATGACCGAACTAAAGTCCCAGATCCCCATGTTAGTCGCATTCGAACCTCCCCCCCCCCCCCCCCCCCCCCCCCCCCCTCCCTGCAGTTATTTATTTCCTATTTTCCTTTTGTCTTTTCTCTTGCTTCGGCTGCCCGCCATTCTCACAACTCGTCTCGTTCCTCACGTTTGACTGACAGCTCGACGCGCTCGACAGCTATTAAGGGGAAGAATGGCTTCGACTAGCAAGAGTGTCCCCTCTCGTGGCTTCTGGTCGGCTCAACCCATGGCGCGTCTACCAGTTTGCGGAGTTGGCTCCAGTCTGGGAGGACACCCGCTTCTGCGTTCCGCTGTTTCCCGGCGTGAATTCGTCTCTTCCTCACGCGGCAGCTGCGCGACCAAAGTCGCCACGCAGGAGGTGCGCTTGCCCTCTATATCCCACAAATCTAGAGGCTTGACTCTAGCATGTTTTATATGGACTGTCTTGTAGTCCTTCACTGACTCTTTATTCATTTAGCCCAAGGTGAATGGCACCTCCTACCACAAGGATGACGAGGAGGATGCAGTTTTGAAGATTGTGGAGAGCCTGAAAGGCGATGATAAAGCGAAGGCGCTGGCGCTTTGGGTAAGCACCCCTACCCTGTGGCTCACACACCTTATCCTACCACTGTCTTTTTGGGCGTCACGGCGTTTTCACTGGCAGTATGTGTTTGGCTGTGGTTGCAGGAGGAGAACAAGCGCATGCGAGTTAAGCTGGCCATTCTGGAAGGCATCAGCGAGCTGCCTGCCGGGGAGCGCATGCGGGCACTTTCCTTACTGGTACGACGTAGCTGCTGTCTCGTACTACCACTGAAAGGACACGAATGTATATGCGTGTGGTGACTATGATCGTGCTTGTTGGGTTGGGCTGTCGCAGAAGAGGAATCGTTCGCTGCGTTACAAGACCAACTCACTGATGGCCAGCTGGGCGGACATGGAAGGAACGGTGAACGGTCTGATCAAAGCGGAGGTGGAAGCATCCGGCTGCGGGACTGTGAGTGATTCGGATGTGTACCTATCCTCTGCTGAGATGGATGTGTTGAGTGGGGCGTCTGACGCGCCTGGAGGTGCGCCGATATCGGAGGAAGAAGGTTCGGCATTTTGGGACGTTGGCTTAAGCGCAACGGGGCTCGTTACCCTACTGGCCTCGACGGGGCCCTTAGAGCTGGCGCTCGCGAAGGCTAGCATCATTCTGCGCGACAACACCGATGAAATTCTCAACAACTATTGGGAGCGTGAGTTGGGAATAAGCCCAGAAACGTCTGTGGCGGCGAAAGACGAGGCAAAGCTGAGCTCCGTCGCTTTTGCTGACGAGAGTGCTGCTGCGGTGCACGACTACCCCAAGCCGTCGACAGCCTCTTATTCGCCCACGGCGCTCACTCCTTTGTCAGCTATGGAGGAAGAACACGAGCCGCCAGTGGAGCATCATCTGAAGGAGGAAAGCCATGGTGCTAAATGGCCAGCCAAGTCCTGGGTTGCGACTAATCTTAAGGAAGTTTCGACAGTGAAGGCCATTGGAGAGGCTACTGCTGAGGAAAAGGAGAAGCGGCTGGAGGGCTTTCTGACTGAAGGGATGGTAGAACTTGACGCGGAGAAGGTGGATAGCCGACACGGTGAGGTAGCGGACACGGAGAAGGTGGAGGTGATGGCCTCGGACGTTGTTATGGCTTCCGAAATGCCAAAGAAAGAGACATCTGCTCCGGAAAAGAGTCTAAGCTCCGCCGTGGAGATGAAGGCGGTGCAGGCTACGAAGGCGGGAGGTGGACGAGGTGGAATGGCGGCAGTGGCTGGGCTGGGTGCAGGGTTGCTGGCTGTGGCTGCGGGCCTGGAGGCCACGGTAGCTATGGAGATAATGGCCACCACCGCTCTTATCACTTCTGCAGGCAGCATAATGACGGACGAGGCGGAGACGGGGAGCGTGCGCGAGAAGGGCGCGGGTGCACCTGCGCTTGTGGCGATCGCTGCCACTCTCAACGCAGCGGAGCAGATGGCGCGCAGTATCGATCGCGCGCTGGAATCTGAGGTTGTGAAGGCTACGTCGCAGGCGCTGGGCAGCGCCAACAAGATTCGAGAGCTCGCGGAGCCCAAGCTCGAGGCACAGGCTACACCAATCGCTAAGCCTGACAACGCGAAGGAGGAAGAGGACGACGTGCCGCTTCCCACCGCGGGATCGTGTCCAGTGGCAAATGTTGTGTTCCGCGTGGAGAAGCAGCTGCCCTTCGGGTATACAATGAAGGTAGGCATGCGGTGCTGTGATTGTTATTGTCATTTCTGAATGGGGCGGTGTCGTGCGTATGTTAACTAGAGCTGATAGGTGCGAGGGTGTGCTGCAGGTGGTGGGCGGCTGCAGTGCGCTTGGCGATTGGGACGCGAGCGAGGCGCTTTCCATGGAGTGGGAGGTGACTAATGGCGCTTGGGTAGCAGCTGCGCAGCTGCCGGACGGCCCTGTCGAGTTCAAGTTGTTAGTGGGCTCCGGTGATCAGTGGAGCTGGGAGGCCCCTATGGCAGGAAACAGGCTCGTCCAGGTGCGAGCGACCGTCCATGCACTGGTGTGACAAATTTGGCGCACTGCAGGGGTGCACTGGAGCTCACTAAAAAGGTTGATGTGCGGTGGTGCAGGTGGCTAGTGGCGCCACTACCAGGGTGCGCTGTGTGTTCGATGATGTTGAGGCGGTTCATTTGTTGGATGAAGAAGACAATTCGGAGCCGATAGAGACACCGCAAGTCGCTTTGAGTGAAGACGAGGCGCCCATTTTGACCCCCGAGGCAGAGATGCAGCATGTGCAGACTGAGGTGGACACATGCGCCGTCCACAATTCCTGGAGCTCAATCAAGTGTTATGGGGTCGTGGCTTCGGCTGCGTCTGGACCTCGCGGATAGCTGACTCGTCGATGTCATGATGTGATATCTCAGGTTTTGGAGATGCAGATGCCTGGCGCGGACGAGAAGCTCATCGTATTTCGCGTGCAGAAAGAAGTTCCTTTTGGTAACAGTGTGAAGGTGAGAGCATTACTAAACGAACGGAGGGGGTACACATTCGATTGTTGGGATGGAGCTACCTCGTACCTTTCCGCTTTTGAATTTTCCCGACCTACCCTTCTCATCGCTGCCACTTTTGCTGCCGTCAGGTGGTTGGTGGCCTCAAAAGTCTGGGTAGCTGGGACAGCAGGCGTGCGTTGCCGATGGAGTGGGGCAGTGGACACGTGTGGTCCGCGCGCGTGCCGATGCCGCCTGGCCTGTGCGAGTTCAAGTTTGTTGTTGCCTCCGACAGCGGCGACTACGTCCATTGGGAGGCCATCCCCGGGAACCGCCGGCTGCAGGTGCCCAACGATGCGTCTCTGATTGTTGCGGAAGCGGACTTTGATGACGACGAGGATATTCGGCTGTCGATGGATGAGGAGGCGCTGCTGCTGGCTGACGAGCCTGTTGTCGCCTGCTGATGCAACTATGGCGGTAGCAGAGTACTGCCCACATTCGTAATGGTGCCGCTCCGCCTGAGCAAGCTGCCTTGTTGTCGCCATGATTACGTTTATTCGCAGCATAGTTTACATTGTTGACCCAAATTAGTGTCTAGTTAGGTAGTGTGCATACAATTCGTCAAGTCGGGGAGACGTGAGCTCGGTTTACATATTAATACTTATATATATTGCCTGAAGGGAGTAAATATTTTATTTGAGACCGTTTTCCTCGATTTACGATCATCCGCGCACATTTCCATGTTGCGTTATGTCGTGGCTGAAGGGCACCTTCACTCGAGAAGCGCACAGATGCAGGGCTGTCCTCGCGGCGCCTGCTGTGCCAATCACGAATCTGAGTCCACAGAGCAAGCTGGTGTGTTGCACATAGAGAAGTGTAGCAGCAACAAATGTTACTTACGTATTGGCGATGCTCGTAAATGTGGAGACCTTCATCACACCGGTGCCTCGGAGAGTGGCTTTGCTGCCTTACTTTGCGATGTTTGGCGGTTTTACAGCCCGACATTTTCGACAGCCGGTACTGCTTACTAGGAATTCGAGTATTGATTAATGTGCTACCTACGGAATCGCTGTTAGCTTTAGCCTGCACAACAGTGTTGCTTGCTTACTGATGAGTTTGGGGACGTCCCTGCTGGCTTGACGCTGATCACAAACTCGAGCACAAAGTGATAAGATTTGCCTGCCATGGCCCAGACAAACTAGACTAAGTGTTTGCTTGGTTGAGGTTGAGAGGATGTACTAACGATCACGGGTGCTTGTCTCGACTCCTGAGACAGTGTTATGGGTCGGCTACGATGATCCTTCAGCCGTGACCCTTGTAGACTTTTAATAGATGAGGTCCAATTCTCCACCTAATGCTATTTGCTGTTACGTGTACCGTGTGGTACTCATGAAATAGGAGCAAGCAGATAGACGCATTTTGCCCTTCGCTTTCTACTCCCACTGCCGAAATGCTTCAGGCGAGTATGATTACCAAAGCACGTTCGACATGGCTGCTATGTCCATCCCAAAAGATGAATCTTTGAATGCGCTTTCTAATCTCAACCAGAGACCGCTGAGTTGGAGGCGCGGTTCTCCGTGTCTATGTCGGAAGGACAGTGGGGCAGCGTTACATAAAATGCTATACGCAGCAGGATAACCCCGAACCAAATGCGATCCGCCTTGCGGAGGACGCACGCAAAGTGTCGATATGGAGTGAATATTGTCCCCTTTGCAGCCACTAGTTCCATAATATTACTCACTTGCCAGCTTCTTTGCTTGGGGAAGCTACGCTACGGTAGATGAGATGGTTGAGAGGTCAAAACGATGACGTCGGCTCGGCAGCGTGCCTGTTCGTCTGGGACGACTCACTGCCTGCCTTGGACTGGAACCACCTCGTTCGGCCATCTGCTGCCCGCAAAGTCCTTGAACTTGTTATGCCGCTATAACTTTCGAATTGGGAAAAAAGGATACATATATAATCAGTGTCACTACTAATTTGAGGTAGCGCTGGCGATCCATTGTCCACGTCCTTGTAGTGCTTCTTGTAATTAAATTTTCGTATAGCGCCAGCGATCATCAATTGAATCTGCCACCGGTGGCGTTTGTTATCTTTTGACCACGTCACTTGCTGTGATAGTGAAATGCGGGAGGAGCGGGTGAAGGCGCGTCAATATAGGTTTCATTGGTATCGCGAAGCGTCTCAACCTGGAGGGGCGACAAGTAGTTAAACGTACATATCACCGCTGCGGGCACATGTGCCGTCTTACATGCGCCATTTGAATGGAACATCATCATATATAAGGATTATAAGTAGGTTGAGTTCAATAGCAATATGTAAGGATTATTCTCCGAGGTTCGTGGCGCACTCGGGGTTGGCGTCAAGGTTCTCACAGAGCCCACGATATATGTTCATCTTTCCAACGGCAACGACGGCCTCCCCGCGGATGTGGGTGTCATGTACTATCACGGCATCCGAGGCTCAAAACTTGCTCTTGATGCCGTGGTTTTGGGTTTGTTCGACGTTTCTAGCCCCCCCGACTCCCGAAGTCACTAGAAGACCGAGTTCGAGAAGTACTCGGAGGGGGTGAAGAGTGGCCCGGGTATCCGCTTCATTCCCTTTGTATTCACGGAATTTGGTACTCTCGGCGGCCACACCACGGCTTTCTTGACGGAGTTGGCCAAGCATGCAACCGCCTTGAAAGGGGTGCATGTGGGCAAGTTGTTGGCCTCTTGGCGCCGAAAGGTCTCTCCCGCCGTCCATGTTGCTCACGCGGACAACGTCTTGCGCGGTTTGTCCGCCGAAGCAGACGGTGTGGAAGGTGCTTCTTCCTCGGCGGGGATGCCTGCTCCTGCCACGGCGCTTTTCACCCGCGCCATGGGCCGCAAGCGTCCCCGTGCTTCCTCGATCGGCGCGTGAGGCGCCGCTTGTCGCCTCCACGTGTTGCATTCTCAGTGTTGCCTAGGAGTTTTCTTAGTTTAATCTGCTAGGTTTGTGCACAATGTAGGGTTTTAGGGTTTCCTTTTGCCGTGCTTTGGATTCCGTGATCCTCTTGTCACTCTTGCCCTTTTGTTTCCCCTCCCTTTTTCCCTGTCCGTGTTCATGTTGTTCTTCTTGTAATCCATTTATCTGTAAGGATAATCCGATCCGGCACTGGTTTTAAAATAATTTTTTATCCCCACCCGGGTAGGTCACGATAAACATTTCCAAAAAAGTGATACCAACGAAATAGCGACTGATTAAACATAAAATGACTGAATAAACATGTTTTGGCGTTTGAAATATCTCACCATATCGCTAATAATAATATCTTAAATTAATTTATATATATACTCCAACAGCCGGGCTGTATGTGTCGGTGACCGTGACGCTCGCGACAGTCAGGGCCGCGTCTCCGACGTCTATGTCTTCCCAGGGTAGAAGTGCTGCACAATTGTCATCGCTGCGTTGGCAGCGTTTGTTGATCGTAACGAACTTGCCACAGGAATCATAGAGCCTCCGGGTTGTCTGGGTGTACGATTGAGATGGGTGCTGGTGTGAGCACGGCGCTACCTCCCCCTGTTGCGCCCTGCAACGTTCGCTGCCCTCTCGCTGAGGGCTGTGCGGCGACACCAGCTGGCAGCGCTGCTGGAGCCGCAGACAACTGTCCGCGGGCGCGACACGTGCGGGTGCAGCGCCACTTTCTGGGGTTTGAGCCCTTCTATCACCATGGCGTGGACCTGGGGGACGGCCGGGTGGCACATTACTGCAAGGATCCTGGGGAAGAATCCGATATCGAACAACAGGTCCACCCCACCGTCAGCGCTGACACGAAATGCAGCCCGGAACGGTCCTCGTATAACTAGTGCCCGGACCCCAAAGCATCTGGCTTTTTATTACAGATGAGGTATATCAGAGTTTTCGGAGTGCGGCAAAGGCACTCGAAACATCAGCATGTGCCACTCGCGCTCAAGGAGGGGAAAAACCGCGCTAGCCCAGAAAACACTCCTGGTCTGACAGTGCTGCTGGCGCTGTTACGATCGCTGCAGGGCGGGAGTTACGGGCGCGCTCGGGTTCGCATTACCTCGATGGAGCGGTTCCGACTCTTCAGCGACGGCGAGGTGGACGAGGTGCTGCACGTCGACGCCGCGGACGCCGTGCAGGTGTTCCACGTTGCCAGGCTGCACGACGACAGCCCCACTTACGGGCTTGTCTTTCGATACTGTCGACATTCCGCTGCTGGCGTGCGACGCTGAGGGAGTTTGGGTGCGCAGGTGAGGGAGCGAGTTATGTCTCTGCTCGGGAGGCAAGGGTACAACGTCGTCTTCAGCAACTGCGAACATTTCGCCACTTATTGCTTTTCGGGTGACTTTCGCAGCAGCCAGGTGCGAGCCCACTACTTCTTTTCCCGACTCGTCTACTTCTTTCGTCTCGCCAGTCGCATGCCAATTCACGTCAGGTTCCGGGTGGTGTGGGTTGGTGCAGGTGGAGGAGGTGTTTGCTGGCCTCGCCGCGCTGCAACATCGAACCGCCAGCGCCGCTACAGAGAAACTCTTATCCCGTAAGCCCTTCGCCACCGTTTTTTCCGTCTGCCCCACGTTGCGCGTGCATTCGACCGGATGACTGCATCGTCGGGTCCCTCGCGTTGAAACGCACAGGTCCCCGCGACGGAGACGGCGCGCCCTTTCTTCACTCGCGCCCACACTGGACGGAAATGGTGCGGCGCAGCGGCTTCGTTGGGCCATGATTACAGTTGCTGCGTCGCTTTGTGCCTGCTACACTGCCGCCGTGTCTAAATCGTGTGCCGTTCCTCAGGTTGTGGTGTCTGCCTTGGACGCGGCGTCAGCCGGCCTCAAGTTTGTTCTCGACAGTGCTCAACATTACTCGGAGCAGGAATCAGCAAGGGTTGCGGCAGAGGGACGGCTCGGCGGACAGCCTCTCAGCGCCGCCTCAGCAAGCGGTTCCGACACAGGCGATGGTGCGTCAGAAAGGGAGGGTGGGCAACAGGGGTCAGCCTCCGCGTGCCCCGACCGGCGCAGCAGCGATTCGGGCTTTTTACGCGCGTCACAAAGTGGGTGCGCATGTTGTGGTGCTGCATCCGTAGCTGGTGGCGCTGGGTGCAGCGGCAGCCGCAGTGAAGCCGGGGGCGCTTCGCCCATGGCATTGCATATGCGGCGTTGGCCACAACCTGACTTGGCAGTCTTACGAGATGCGGGGATGGGGCTGTGCAATGCAGTGTGCGCCTCGGCCTTGTCGGTAGCAGCCATGGCCATTGGAGATAACCCAGCACCTTGTAGATCACAACGGTATGCTGTCGCAGAGGCAGCAAATGACTATGACAGGAGCGGAAATGATGCAGCTGCTCCCTCTCAGTAGCACACATATTTTAAATTATATTATTCATGCTTATCTGTGTGAGTGCAGCATCGTATGTCAGCATGTGTGTGTGTGTGTGTGTGTGTGTGTGTGTGTGTGTGTGTGTGTGTGTGTGTTTTACTGTGGAAGGATGTGTATGTTTGCGTGTGTCTGCGTGCATGTGAGAGGGAGAGAGAAGGAAGCAGGAATATCTGGGTGTGCATTTGCGTTTACAGATGTGTGTGCGTGGGCATGCTTGTGTGCGCGTTGAGAGGATTTGGGGGGCTGATCCGATTTTTTGAGCATATATGTGCTCGCACATACGTGTGCCATGCGCTCGTCTACATACGATGGGTGTGAGTAGACGGTTGCGATGTATTTTGTTGCGCGCATTATGTCTGCTTGCTCGTGTATCACTAACATCTTCCTGCTGCTTTAGATGTATAAGTTTTGTGGTATGCTTGCCGGTGCGCTCACATGTGCAACGCACGATAGATTGCATCTGTGAAGTAGGCTTGTGCACGCGTGTGTGTGTGTGTGAATTTGTACGGACTCCCCATTGCGTGGCGGTGTATGTGTTTGTAAGTGTTTGCTTGTATGTTCGTTGAAATTGCGAGAGTATTTTTGTGAGCTGTTTTCTGCTCGTTTATGTCTGTGCTTGTTCGGGGTGCATACCTCCTGATGTTTGGAAGCAGTCCGGAGCATATCGTTGGCAGGGAAATCGATTCCAAGGGAAACGACAGCTCGCCGGCTATCTCCATCGGAGAAGGTTGGATTTCCTTGGGGTTGGGCTCCGTTGATGCTCCACCCCAGTTTGCGAGGATGCGAGTCGGGAGGCGACAACCATTTGCAACATTTTCCACCGTGACCATAATTTGCTAGAAATTACCCTGAGTGTTGGATGTCTCGTGGTCCTCCCACTTCTGTAGTGTAGGTCTCACTAGTCGGATCAGAACCGGTGGGTAGGGATAGTTGATCAGGTGAGTGGAGGACCGTGTGAGGAAGGCCGCTGTCGGCGGCTAAGGATGGTTAGGGTGGGGTGCAGTGGAACTGAGGCTGTGAACCTGAAATGCTGCAGGCAACGAAGCGTGTGTCAGTGGTGTGCCTCAAGGGCCGATGGTCTGTTTATCATCTGTGCTCTACTTGCAGCCCGTTCAGACAACGTATGTTGCCCTTGTTATGCGGTGGGGGGAAGGTAGGCCGGGTACGCAGGGGTGGCACTGCAGGCGATGAGCAACTATGCACTTCCGCTGGACATGGGATACCTTGATACATGACGATGGCAAGGCACAAGAGAAGAATATGCGTCGGTCGTCAGAGCAGCAGAAGTATTTCAGCACGCTCGACCGTGTTTTTGGAGATCGTATGATATGGGGGGAGCTCCGCCATGCAATATCATGGGACCGGCGTCGTGAGAAGATCACGCCTCTTCTCAATGACAGGCAACTTACGCGTCGTCAAGCGAATGAGGCACTCGATGACTACAGCACATGTCGCACTTCCCGAGCCCCCGAGTACATTTCATGTCATATCATCTTCAAGGCTTAGATGGCGTGCACGTCGTGAGAAAAATCTTGTCGTTTCATCAGATTAACGTCTCGTGGGCATCACGTCTAAAATCGAACACCGACATGCCCAGCATTCACCTTCGTCGTCAGCAACCGGAAGGGCGGGTTTCACCCATCTTTGCTACAAACATGGGATCCCATCCCTAGAGACCAACGTTGATCACCATTCATTTTCCCTTTACGCGAGTGTGAGTCTATTGTTTCAGCCATGTGCCAAACATGTTGGACTGGAAGGCACACGCTACAGTGTAATATGCTAACGATTGACTTGCCTCGGAAAAATAACACCTCTACTACTCGCATTTTAATTCAGGGGGTATAAAATATCCCCCCCCCCTGCTGCTGCATTGTCAAAGCGTTGCCTGGGGCACACCTTCATCATCTTATGATAGGAATGCATCAGTTGTCGTCGCCCTAGCTGTCATAATTCAAACACATCCACAGCCTGCATCCTGAGTGTGATATTATTATAATTTGCATAGAAATACATAGCTAACACATTGGCTTAATGTCTCGGCATGGAAGCACTAGCAGCACGCACGCTGCAGACATACACCATACATGCTTCCGTCGATCAGTTTGAGCCGCCCCGTCCCGTCCTCCTGTCTAACCCCACCTCACGCCTTTACTCTCGGTCCGGTCCTGCAGGTGAGGAGGCTGTTGGCCATGCGGTGCGTCGTTTGAGGCCCTGTCTTGTCCAGCCTGCTGCTTCAACTGCCGTCGCTGCTCAAGTGGGCCCACCCCCCGGACTGGCTTGGGTAGCGTTGCATATGCCGCGCCCATGGACGGTGGGCCCCATACAGCCTGTAAAAACACACAAAAAGGGCGTATGGCAAAGGAAGCACAAGACACTTAACGCTTTTGTTTCTCGCGGATCAGACACACCAACGAGCATTGAACATTTCTCTCTAGACTTGTGAGAAGTGATGATGCGAGCGATCTGTGTGACATCGCATGCAGCTATACGCACACAATTGCATCACCTTCACAGAGGGGAAATGAGAGGTTCCCTCCTTCGCCCGCTCCTGCTCATTAGTACGCCACAATATCCCGTCAATGCACGCCACAACATTGGCTTCATAAACCCCATCGTTTACCCGTGCATAAGTAACCCACATGACTGCGACGTACGCCACTGCTTCACGCATGCCACTTTCGGAACAAACTCACGCACCTTCTCTGACTCTGGAGAAGGTTCAGCCTGCGGCGCTTGAAATGCCGCAACTGTCAGTGTGGTGTCATCTCCACCAGCCTGTGTCTTCGCGTGCTTGTAGTCTCGACCATCATTGTTCTGCGCGTCGACCTGGTCCAATTTCGCTGCCTGCAACGACCACACAGTTGGGGTAGAGCGTCATTCACGTGAGGCAGGGGAACGCAGGGAAGCGCACATACAGGCAAGGAGCTCCACCACGGGCTTCAACGGACATCCGTGTCTGCGGTGAGAATCTAACATACCAGTCGGCGGATGCTTTTCCCACGCAATGCCGCAGCTAGGCCACGCTTCTTGCTACCATTAGTGGGGTCGTTGCTGGGGGGGACCCAACCGTCCCCCTCCTCGTCATCATCCCAAAACTGCGTCATCCTGGACTTCATTTGGCTCATTCTGGACTTCATCTGACTCATCCTCGACTTCATTTGAGTCATCCTCGACTTCATCGCGGAGCCCGCCCGCATCACCTTCCCGTGTGCGCTCATTGTTCTGCCCATGAGGCTACACGCAGGCAATCACGCGCGCATCGTGAGCAGCACGTCTGCAGAGATGGGAGGGCGTAACAGAAAGGGTGTGGCGAAGATGTTGAGCAAAGGGAAGGGAAGGTGGCTACGTACGTGTTTGCATCCGCACTGTCTGCATTCTTGAAGCACATCAGACGGTGCACGATGAGAACATGGAGGGTGATGGTGCCCACAGAACACGTCATCAACAGAACGCCCAAAAGGATCGCCCCAAGGATCAGCCATTCACTGTTCTCTGAGAAAAACGAAGAGTGCTCCGTGTCCTCCCCGTCATATTCCTGCGCACGATACAACGCCCATCCCACGCTCACCACGGCAAAAAAATTTCACAACAACACATGCGCAAACACCCCTTTCTCTGAAGACATAGACAGACAACGCGGCAGAAATCAATTACCCGGAACTCCCCGCCGTTGGAGTCATCTGGTGAGTCACCGGCAGATGTGGGGTTCGGTGTAAAAAGTGGTGGTAAGCTGGTGAGTCCTTGAGTTGGCGGAAGCGCAATGGGTGGGGGAGAAGGGGGGGGCGGGGAGGTGGACACAAGCTGCCACCCACCACCCCCTGCAATCTCCAGCATTTGCGTGGGTAGGTACGTGAAGTCTTCTAAGCTTCCCCGGAAGAACACTTGGTCCCCAGCCACTGTCGCCTGCACGCACGGGTGTCGAAGTGTATCAGGATGCAGGAACAGCACAAAAATCTCATGTTTGAAAGGGGCAGAGAGAACGGAGAAGAGTCGTTGAGCATTACCGTCGACTCCCAAAACGTGACATAGCGCAGATCAATGCGCGGTTCCACTGTCTCCCCACTCGCAACGTCTTCTAGAACATCCGCCCAAATGGCCCCGCCAGCGCCCTACGCGCACGCCCCCGCGCACACACACACACACACACACACACACACACACACACACACACAAACACGGACACACATACACGCACACACGGACAAAAACACACACACACACACACACACACACACACACACACACACACACACACACACACACATGGGTGTCGGGAATGGAGACAATTACTGAAAATAGTTGGGTGCGCATGCTGTGGTGGCGTCTGAGAATGAATGGATGAAGGGATGTGGGCGAAGGCGGCGATGGATTACTCACCAGAGCGAAGCTTGCAGCAAAGCTAACGACTTCCGCTTCGAGTTGAGCGCCACGCAGACTCACGCATCCCCCACCCGACAGCGAGTAACACCCCGCGAGCTCCACGCTCTGTTTCAGGGAACAGGTTGCAGTAGCGTTACGTGAGAAGGACGCGGCTGATGTGACACTACGAGTCGCGATAGGGGGTGAACGAGGTCGAGCGAGTGGGGCTGGGAAGCGACGGTATATGTGTGTGTTTGTATGTGTTTGTGTGTGTTTGTGTGTGAGAGAGAGAGTGTGGGCGAGTGTGTGTGTATGTGTGTGTGTGTGTGTATGTGCGTGTATGTGTGTGTATGTGCTTGTGTGAGTGAGTATGTGTGTGTATGTGTGTGTGCGTGCGTGTGTGGGTGGGTGCGTGCGTGTGTGTGTGTGTGCATGTGTGCGTATATGTGCGTGTTTGTATGCGCCGGGTTACCTCCAGCTTAATGAGGGCGTCGCCTCCCTCAGCTCGTAGCCAGCTCCACCCAGTCATGCCAACGCGGCTCTGAGTTGTGCTGTATGAGAAACTGTCTGACGAGGGCGATATGCTGACAGGGAACGGGGTCAGAAGATAGGATGGGGTCAGCCATGTCCCTCCTGTTGGGACACTGAGGTAGTGGGCATTGGGTAGTAGAATGGGTAATGTGACAAGATGTGGTGGGAAGCTCACCTGTTAAGCATGATTTGGCAAATGGGCTCCGTTTTCTGAGTGAACAGATTTCGCATGACGGCCAAGTTCACGTCGTTCTTCACCTTTGGCAGCCCCGTGCAGTTACCCACAATCCACAAGTGCCCTGCAGGAAGCGAAGCCCTCAGCATGAGCGTGTCAGGCTAGCCGCAGGTAGACCTCGTACTCTCCCCTAACCCCACCCCTTACGACAGGCAACATGCAACCTGGTCGCACCCTCCCTCCGCACCTCTGATAAATGTCGCTTTCAATGAAACCCCATTCGCACCGATATGGTTCAGCACGATGATCTTTATCCTGTCGAGTGCAACCCCACGCGGCGTAGTCAGCCCTCAAAGTAGCCCTAATGCCAATATCACAATACTGTGATTTAATTCATTGTCATATTTTTTTTCATATATATTTATTGGGGGGGGAGTTCACTTTCTGTCTGCAGCTTCGGCGTAGCTCGCGGCCGAGTCGATGCCCTCGTAGTCGAGCACCTCAAAAACCTCCCACTCACCGTCCATGTAAGCCTGCTTTAGCCCTCTTCCGCGCGCGATAGCACCATTCGAAGGCAGCACCGTCCCTGAGCCTTCGGGCTGCTCGACGAGTCGAGGTTGTCTCACCGGGACGGCCTCAGCGGAGAGACGCACCGCGCTGAGTGCGACGAGCTGGAGAAGGCCGAGCAGGAGGGACGACGCTGACATCGCGCCCACGTCAGATGACAGCCTCGGCTCTTGCTAAAAATGCTAGTCTCAGACTACCGAAGGATGTGCGACGGGTCGAGGCAGTCGGCGGAGCCCTTTCTGTCGAAAAAAGACGGCGAAAACGTAGCGTTGAGAGGGCGACGGCGAAAACGTTGGAGCTGACCAGAGCTTTGATTCGCCTCCCCGAACCCGCTACTGGGGATATGACACTAAGATAGCTAGTTAGCGATGGGCTGAACGCTATCAGTTGCATTGACGGAACCCGCATGCATTTGTAAAGCAGGGGCGGCCCCTGGCGGTGGTGAACAGTGGTCGCTGGACGGCGGCATGCAGCACGGCGGCATGCTGGGTATTTTTTATTATTGGATTACAAGATGAACAACATGAGCACGGACAGGAGAAAAGGGACGTATTTTTTTACAAGAGGAACAACATGAGCACAGACAGCAAAAAAGGGAGGGGAAATAAAAAGGGCAAGAGTGACAAGAGGATGATTGAATCCAAAGCACGGCAAAAGGAAGCACTACATTGTGCACAAACGTGCCAAATTTAATTAAGGAAACTCCTAGGCAACGATGATAATGCAACACGTGGAGGCGGCAAACGGCAAACGGTCGAGGAAGCACGGGGACGCTTGCGGCCTATGGCGTGGGTGAAGAGCGCCGTGGCAAAAGGCATCCCAACCGAGAAAAAGCGGCCTCCACACCGTCCGCGGCGGCGGACAAACCGCGCAAGACGTTGTCCGCGTGAGCAACATGGACGGCGAGAGAGACCTTTCGGCGCCACGAGGCCAACAATTTGCGCACATGCATCCCTTAAGAAGCGGTTGTTCGCCTGGCCAGCTCCGTCAAGAAAGCCGTGGCATGACCGCCGAGAGTACCAAATTCCGTTATTGCAAAGGGAATGAAGCGGATGAAGCGAAACCCTTAACATGGAAAAAGGGACGGGTAACAAAAGGGCAAGAGTAACAAGAGGATCGCGGAATCCAAAGCACGGCATATGGGAACTGATATGTACATGTACTCATCGGGTTATTGAATCAGCTATTTTTTCGCGGATGGTGGCAAAGTTCACCAAAGAACCGGCCTTAAACTGTGTACAAGCAAGAGAGAAGCAAGAGGGAGGGAAACCCTAACTACCTTGCACTTGCTTGTAGTTGAATTAGCGATGCATAATTTTCCAGTTTTTTTCAATATTGACATTTTGTAGCAATATTGCGATGCAATATAACCAATGTTATTATTAAATAAAACAAGGGGCCCGATGCTTAAATCCGGCGGGTGCAGTTTCTTGCGATCCTTTCTGCGACTTACTGTAATGGCCTCAGCGCCGTTAGATTTAATGTAGCATCACATCTTAAGAGTAACTATAATTCTAAGAATTTTCACTGGAACGGCCGATACGATTACCGGGCATTTCGCGCATTCTTCGTGCCCGGGCCTACCGTGACCTCTTCGCGTTTTGCAGACCTTCGCCACCGGACTATATGAGGGTGATTTCGGGTATGGGTCGCGGGGCTTTGGCTCTCTTTTTCGCTTCACATGAGTCCGTGGGCGTCAATCGCATGTGGACCTACAAGATCAAATCCGACACGGCGGGTGCCGTCTCTCGCTTCAAAACCCGTTTCGTCGCCAAGGGCTGCAATCAACGCGTGGGTCTCGACTACACTGAGACCTTCTCTCTTGTCATTCGCATGGCCAACCTCCGGCTATTTCTCGCCATTGCGGTCGCCATGGACCTCGAACTATATTAACTTGACATCGACACTGTATTTCTCAATGCCCCAATCAAAGAGGATGTTTACATTTGCCAACCTTTCGGCTTTTGTGATGGTACACCTAGTGTGCCACCTCAAACGCTGCCTCTACGGCCTTAAATTGTCCCCCCGGGAGTTCAATATACTCTTGCGGGACTGGCTTGTAGAGAATGGGTGGCAGTAGTGCATCTCGGACCCGTGCATCTATATCTTCCGCACATTAACATTGTTGGTCATGATTGCCCTTTACGTGGATCACATCCATGCCGCATGCAATTATTCTACCTGGTTGGCGTCGTTCAAAGCTCAACTCGGCGCCATAATCAAAATCAAGGACTTGGGTGACCTCTCCCAACTCCTCGGCATGCACATTACTCGCAATAGGTCTGCCCGCACCATTTCTCTGGATTAGTCCATGTATCTTCGCGACATCTTGGCTAAGCACGGCATGACTGACTGCAAACCCTCGTCCCTTCCTATGGACTCGGGTTTCTTGTCCGGACTCACCCATATGGACTCCAATCTCCTCACATCGGTGTCGAAGGACGTTTCTCCCAAACTCCTTGGCAATCTCCAATACGCCGTTGTCTCCACGCGTCCGGATGTCTCTACGGCTTTGAGCATCCTCGGCTCCGCCGAAGCACATCCCACGGTGGGTCATCTCCAAGCCATGAAGAAGGTGTAACGCTACCTCCACGGCACCTTCGACCTACGCTTGACGTGGGGGGGGGGGGGGGGGGGGTGCGGACCACAACCTCAAATTCATAGGCTTTGCGGATGCAGATTAGGCCAAAGATAGCATCACGCCCAAGTCCCGTTCCGGCAACCTTTCCACACTCGGTCGTGGCCATGTCACCTTGTTGTAAGTAATACCGTCTAGTTATTAGTTGCAGATAGCTACTGTAAGCTATTCTAGATATGATTAGTACATGTCTAGATCGGACATACCGATAACCTGTTTGTACTGGTACAGAGCTGTCGCTAGGCAACTGCTCCATCACTTCTGTTGTCCCGACACCACGCCTCGGGCTGGTTGTCTCTGTGACTGTCCCTTTGCGTGATTGTGACTGTAACTACGTATGCGTTAGTTACCTTCCTTACTGATCGTGTGTGCACGGTTTAACAGGTTATGGGCCCCCGCCTCACGTCACTCACGCGCGACAACCTGGTTCGGCGAGCTGCGATCGCCACCTCTCCCGAAGAAGGCAAGTTTTCATAGATACCTAGTACTTTCATCATGTAGTCGGCGGTATCGCCAGTATAACCAGCGTTTAAAAAACATCCATCCCACCTAAGTTAGCCGCTCGAGGACGCCAGACAGGCACCCACACCGACGCACTCGTCGTGTGTGGACAGGGTGCATACAGGTCCAAGCTGGAGACCGGGGGGGGGGGGGGCGCACTATCGGGTGACTATACATATACAGAGTGCACGACAGCCTTAGATTACTGTATTATTTAATATATTATCGTAGCGACTCAGCCGCCGCCACATCGTCCCACCTGCACTGCCCGTGGCCCCGACTTGTGCCCCACACTGGGTGGAGGACACAGAAAAGGTGCTTTGAGACACCCCGGGGCATCAGGCCGAGGGGTCGGCGGGCATCAGGCCGTCTCTCTGCATACCGCTGTTAGGCACACGTCCGGCTAGCGGTTTTTACCGCTGCCTGTTTTTTCGGCTCTTTTCTTTTTCTCGCCCTGTGTCGAAATGGCGCCAAAAACTCGCTCTGTCGACAATCCACCTGATTCGCCTCCTGCTTCCCTTGACCTCGGCTCTCCGCAGAGCTCTGTCAGTCCCACCCCTGCTACCCTCGCACTCGTCCTGCAACAAATGGCGCTCATAAACGCCCGCCTGGACGCTCAGTCTGCTGCTGCTGCTGCTGCTGTTGCTGCTGGTCCTGTAGCTCCCCCTGCGGACCCCTCTTTCGCTGTGCGTCGTCACGACGCGCAGCTCGACCCCCATCGCGACAACCACTCTCTGACCCTCCTTTCCTCCGACCCCCCAACACACGCATCTCCCTTTCCCAGCACTCGGCTGGACGCGCAGCCGGCCCACGGTGCTACTTTCGTTGCAGCGTCGGTTGGCGACCCCCATGTCGCGCTCCGCCGCCACGATGCGCACACCGCCCCACAGCCTCACGAACTACCCGCGGAACGCCTACCACCACCCCCTCCGTACCCTCCTGCAGGGTATGTCCTCCCGGATCCCGGACCTTTTTTCCCGGAGGCACCGCCGCCCCGCGTCCCCGCCTCCCGTGGCCACCCGCACCCGTACGGCCCCCCGCTTTCAATGGCCGGCCACTCTCCTTTCCCCGGCGGCCCACCTTCTCCCTTCCCCGGTGGACCTCCGCCTCCCTTTCCTGGCTGGCATTCGCATCCTACACAGCGAGGTGGGCACACCACCCGTGGCGGGCGTCGCCCCACCATTGACCCGGTGGTCATCGGCCGCGCCGCCCACGAGGCCACCGGTTTCGACAAGGACGCCCTCAACCGGTCCATGAAGATGTCGGTCCCTACCATGGGGCCCACCACAGACTTCAAGCAGTGGAAGAGGAACTTCCTCAATTTCCTCTCCATCAAGGCCACTTACCTCATCCCACAGCTGGCCATCCGCGACTCGGGCGTCGTGTTAGACGAACCGGCGCAACACTACGCCTACACCCTGCTCCTTCATGCAGCTAGCGCGAACCCACGCGCCGACCAAGCGATGAAGTGCGTCTCCCCAACACGTCCTGACTGCGCAGCGGCAGCGTGGGACCTTCTGTGTGAACGTCTCGACAGTCGGTCCTTTGCTCGCTCATTGTCGCTGCTGGACAACTTGATGGTCGGACAACGCCCCGGACAGTCACTCAGTGATTATGTCCACTACATGAGACAGACGTTCGACGACTACAACGAGACATGTCAGCTGGTCGATGGTTCCGCTGCCATTCACCCCCACAACCTCGGTCTCCTCATGCTGCGCGGTATTTCCAGCAACGGCCCACACGGTCAGGCCAAACAGTGCGTCATCATCGCGTTCGACACAGACTACCTGCTGTCCGCTGATGACGTGATGGCCAGCATCCTCCACCTGGCGCACAATATGGACGAGGACGACGCCCCGGCCGCAACCGCTCCCCACACCTCACCGCCTCCCATCTCCGCGTTTGTCGCTGCTGGCCGCGGATCACACAGCGGTCGAGGCCACCCTCCACGTGTCCCTCGCGGTGGTCGCGTCCTGCCCACCAAGTGTTCCGCTTGCGGCAGCCCGGACCACATCTTGTCCTCTTGCAATGCCCCGGATGACGCCCTCTTGCGGTGGACACTCGCGAAGCGCAAAATGATCATTCAGAAGTACGGAACCCCTGCTGGTGGCTCTCACTCTGCGCACGCCGCTGTGCTGAGCGACGTCCCCGCCGATGACTTTGACAGTTTGCCTACCCTCGAGGAATGCACGGATGATTACGATGACACCGAGGTGAGTGTGCCTTTCAGCTCCGTAGCCTTCTCCTCTTCCCTCACCCCCGGTCGTAACCTCTCACAGTACTGGGTAGTCGATTCCGCCGGCTCGATCAACCTCACCGCGTTTAAAGGCGACTTCGTACGATTCACACCCCCCTCCGCTCCCTCGCGCGTTGGCGGGGTTGGTGTTGACGTCAAGGGCAGTGGCTCCGTCCGAATTTCAGTCCGCCTTGACACAGGCGTACTTATTCATCGCACTGTCCATGCGTTGTACACCCCTGACTTGTCCTCTCGCTCTGCTCAGCGCATCGGCCGGTTACTTAGTGTCAGCTGGATGCAGACCCACAGCGGTTGTGAATTCATTTTCCCCTCTAACTCTGACACTGGTTTGCTTGTGGTGCCCACAGGAATGGGTGTGCTAGAACCCTCCGGAAACGGCCTCTACCTCCTCCCCCACGAGCCAGAGCACCCCCCCAGTACCTCCACGATGAGAGTGAATTCTCCCTCCCCTAGTGTTGCCCTTGCTGCCCAGTGCGACCCTATACTGTGGCACCGTCGGTTTGGACACCTGAACATGCAAAGCCTGCGGGCCCAGCACACGCACGGTGTCCCGACTAGCCCTGCATTAACCAGCTATGTAACCGATGTCTCTTGCGACTCATGCTTGTTACACAAGGCCACAGCTGCACCGCGCAACACCAGTGCATGCGCGAAACCTTCTCGCCCCCTCCTCAACCTCTCCTCTGACCTGTGGGGACCGGTCAACGTCCCCTCCCCACATGGCCTCCGCTACTGCTTGCTCGTCATTGACCACCACACCCATTACATGTGGGTGCGGTTCCTCAAGTCCAAAGACGATGCGTGCTCGGAGTTGGAAAACATCCTCCTCGACATCAAGCACATGCATGCACGTTACCACTCCCAATCGGGTGCGTTTGCACCAATCATAAAATTTGACTCGGACTCTGTCTTTGAGGCTGCAACAACCCGCCAGATGTGCGCACAGCTCGGCGTTGGGGTCCAGTTCTCTGCCCCATACGCCCACCACATGCTCGGCAAAGCCGAACGTCCTTGGCGCACTATCCGGGACAATGCGTCAGCGATGCTCCACAGTATGGCCGTTCCCAACTCCATGTGGTCATGCGCTGTCAGCACTGTTGTGTACCTCCGCAACCGCACGTACAGTCGCTCAGTCGGCCCCACATGTGGCATCCCACTTACCCTCCTCACGTCGTCTGTGCCTGACGCCTCCAAGTTTCGCGTCTTCGGGTGCACCGTCTTCGCCAAGGTGCCTGACAAACTGCGTCGAAAACTCAGTGAAAAGGCGTTTCGTGGCGTCATGGTCGGCTACCCCAATGACGCACCCGGGTACCGCGTTTACAACCCGGAAACCCGCCGAATCACCACTTCCGTCCATGTTGTCTTTCAGGAAGACACCCCGGGCTTCGGCGCACAACTCTCCGTCGACTCCACCATCACCAACCCTTCGGATGACGCACCGGCCACCTCACTCCAATCCCACCCCATCGACATACCCTTGCCAGACCCCATGCCCCCTCATGCCGCCCCTCGCCAAACTCGGCTCCGTTCTCATCCCCTACGCTACGGCGAAATGGTTGCCCACGTGGCCGACTTTCCCCCGACCCTCGTGACGGCGTGTTGTGACCATGAACAGGGCAAAGCCAAAGAGGACATCTTCGCACACCCTCACGTTCCCAACCTTATCACTGGTCCCCCTCACACACCTGCCGGCACATCGCCTACTGCCGTCGCCCTCCTGTCCGCCCGGGAGTGTGTGGAGCCGAAATCGTACCGAGCTGCCTTGGACAGCGCCCAGGCCCCCCAGTGGCAAGCCGCTATGCAGCAGGAGTACTCCTTCCTCATGGACAACGGCACTTGGGAACTCGTTGACCTTCCCCCGGGTCGCATGGTAGTTAACAGCATGTGGATCTACAAAGTTAAGTCTGACACCGCCGGTGACGTCTCCCGCTTCAAAGCGCGGTTCGTCGCCAAAGGGTGCAGCCAACGCGCTGGACTAGATTACACTGAGACATTCTCTCCTGTCATCCGCATGGCCAGCCTGCGTCTCTTCCTGACCATCGCAGCCGCCCGTGACCTTGAGCTTTGCCAACTTGACATCGACACTGCGTTTCTCTACGCACCCATTAAGGAAGACGTGTACATCCGCCAGCCCCTCGGCTTCAGCGATGGCACGTCCAAAGTGTGTCACCTCAGGCGCTGCCTTTACGGACCGAAGCAGTCCCCCCGCGAGTTCAACATGCTCCTCCGTGCCTGGCTCGTCGACAATGGGTGGCAACAGTGCGTTTCTGACCCTTGCATCTACATCTTCCGCACCGGCCACGTCTTCGCCATGATCGCGTTGTACGTCGATGACATCCCTGCAGCCTGCAATGATACCGCATGGCTTGCATCGTTCAAGGCCAAGCTCGGAGAACGGTTCAAGATCAAGGACCTCGGCGACCTCTCCCAATTACTCGGCATGCACATCACCCGTGACCGCTCGGCACGCACCGTCTCCTTGGACCAATCCAAGTACTTGCGCGATATCCTCGCCAAGTACAACATGACCGACGCTCGACCGTCGTCCCTTCCCATGGACCCTGGCTTCCTCGCCGGCCTCGCGCACTTGTCCTCGCCCCATCTCACCGGCGTGGCCAAGGATGTTTACCCAAGCCTCTTGGGCAGTCTCCAGTACGCGGCCGTTTGCACGCGCCCCGATGTCTCCACGGCGTTGAGCATCCTCGGCTCAGCCCAAGCTTCCCCCACGGAAGCCCACCTGCAGGCCCTGAAGAAGGTCCTTCGATACCTCCATGGCACCATCGACATGCGCCTGACGTTGGGGGGGGGCACGGACCACAGTCTCCAACTCACAGGCTTTGCCGACGCTGACTTGGGCAAACGACAGCAGCACCCGCAAGTCCCGTTCGGGCTACCTATTCACACTTGGACGCGGGCCCATCAGTTACAAGTCCAAACAACAAATCTGTGTGGCCCAATCCACGTGTGAAGCCGAGTACTACTATGCGGCCGACGCCACCAAGGAGGGACTCCACCTCCGACAACTTATGGGGGAGATCTTTAACGCCCCCATCACCGAAACCACCACCATCTGGGAGGACAACCAAAGCGCCATCGCGTACTCCCAGAACGCCTTGGTTAGCGAGAAGACCAAACACATCGGTCTGAAATGGCACTTCCTCAAGGACCATGTGGATCAGGGAACCATCAAGTTGAGGTACCTCCCCACTGACCAGATGGTGGCTGACATGTTCACCAAGCCACTCCCAGGACCAGCACTCACAAGACACCGAAGTGCAATCCTTGGAGGACAAGATCCAATGCAACGCTTCATCCCGTAGCTACCTTCAGGGGGAGTGTTGTAAGTAATACCGTCTAGTTATTAGTTGCAGATAGCTACTGTAAGCTATTCTAGATATGATTAGTACATGTCTAGATCGGACATACCGATAACCTGTTTGTACTGGTACAGAGCTGTCGCTAGGCAACTGCTCCATCACTTCTGTTGTCCCGACACCACGCCTCGGGCTGGTTGTCTCTGTGACTGTCCCTTTGCGTGATTGTGACTGTAACTACGTATGCGTTAGTTACCTTCCTTACTGATCGTGTGTGCACGGTTTAACACACCTACACGATCAAGCAATAGATATGCGTCGCCTAGTCAACATGCGAGGCAGAGTGTTACTCTACGGCGGACGCGACCAAAGGGGGACTCCACATTTGCCATACACGGGGGAGATCATCAATGAACCCATCACTAGAACAAGTACCTCTCGGAGGGCAACCAACGAGTGATCGCATGCTCCCAAAACGCCTTGGTCAACCAGACGACCAAACACATCGGTTTGAAGTGGCACGTCCTGAAAGACCACGTGGAACAAGGTACAATCAGACTGAGGCACCTCCCCAGTGACCAAATGGTTGCCGACATGTTCACCAAACCACTACTTGGACATGCACTCACAAGATATCGAAATGCTACTTTGGGAGGAGAAGACCCAATGCAACGCTTCATTTCGTAGCTTCCTTATGGGGGAGTGTTGTAAGTAATACTCACTAGGTATTAGTTGCAGATAGCTATTGTACGCTATTCTAGATATGCGTAGTACATGTCTAGATCGGACACACCGATACACTATTTGTTTGGATACAGAGCTATCGCTAGGCTACAGCTCCGCATGCGCGGCTGAGCTTGGGTCGGGAGCCCGCGAGCTCGGAACTTGGTAGCGGTGAGCGTGACGCCTGCCATTCTCGGCGTGGCTTAAGAGTTTCCTTAGTATAATCTGCTAGGTTTATGCACAATGTAGTGCTTTCCTTTTGCTGTGCTTTGGATTCCGTGATCCTCTTGTCACTCTTGCCCTCTTGTTTCCCCTCCCACTTTCCCTGTCCGTGCTCATCTGGTTCTTCTTGTAAGCAAAAAATATTTGTTTGGATACAGAGCTATCGCTAGGCTACAGCTCCGCACTTCCTTTGTCCCGACACCACGCCCCGGGTTGGTTGTCTTTTTGATTGCTCTTCTATGTGATTGCGACTGTAATTGAGTGTACGTTAATTACCTTCTATACTAAACGTGTCTGCACGGTTCATCAGGTTGCTTCGTCTAGGAATTGTCGGATTTTATGTTGGCATTTGGTTGCGATTTTATCGGGTGTAAGCTCATCGGTTTTGTCTCGTAGTTTATCTGCAAGTGGGAGGGGGCCGTGCTGCACGCTACATTTACGTAATTGTTTGGCAAGTTTTCGGGTAGGTTTATTGAGCGGGTGTGCTGTATTGGGGGTTATTGTTGCATTTTTTGGGAGGGAGGTGGGTCCATATAGTGGATGCATGTGTGTTGTAGTTGTTGAGGAGGTCTGCGCGTTGTCTAGCTACGCAGTGTAAGGTGTCCGTAGGGGTGTTGTTTGAGGGGTGCTG